>VYZX01020753.1:39363-53280 GCA_013401335.1 Brachypteracias leptosomus | reverse complement strand
TCAGCCAAGGTTAGCCCACCACAATATGTAAGGCCCATTTGGTCACAGATTGACGTACTTGCTATTATCCCATCTTGGCATATTATCTGAAAAAATGTTCATAAACATACCAAAAAAGATCTCATTTTTTCAAAATATCTTTAAAATCTTTTTTTTCTCAGAAGGAAAGATTTTATGTACAGGCAATGAAGAACATTCTGCCTTTGAGACAACAGAGAGATTGAGTGCCTCAATAAAACTTTTTTTAAAATTGCTAATCTGGAAGGAAAAGCTAGAAAATTCCTCACTACAGACTTCCTACAAAGTTACAAGGCTGTATGTCATCCAGTAATTCAATGAATGCCTGCTGATTTACTGCATAGATGAGAATGCATACAAAGCAAAATGTTAAATGTTAGTGGATTAGCATTGTCTTAACCTGAAAGATCAGGATCAGATACAAGGCAGAGGCCAAAAGAAACAGCAAAGATTTGAAATACACACAGATTGACAGCAAATACCTTGAAATATACATTTGTGAAAGTATGTCAATCCAGGACTCCAGAAATAAGATCTCACGGAGTGCTTCTCTGCTGCTGGTTTGATTGCTCCATGTTTCTTTCCACAGCAACAGGAAATACAGACGGGACAACACTAAATCTTGTTCCCTCCTCCTAGTCCAAGTCTCCAAAAATATTCTTGCTGGCTTTCCACCCTCAAACACACTCATGTCACAGGTCTCATCATACAGAATATGCACTTCGCACTATTCTATGACAGCCTGTGAGACGGTCTTCTCTTTATTTTATCAGTATTTTAAAGAGATGTATAAAAAAAAAAATCCTGGGCTTTTTTTTGTGGTTTGAGACACACCAGAGCTGGGAAGAGGAGTGATAGTGGGAGACCGTTTGTGGCTGTAAGAACATGGGCAAATAGAGTAGCATGGAATTATGACTTTATATAGTGGGACCCAAGAGCAATCCCAGACAGGGTAAAACAAGCATGATCATAAGAATAAAAATAAATTCTTTTTGACATCCATCAGAAGAATCTTTTTATGTGTCTGCAGCACCCTAAGTACTATGTAGCCATTCTGGATCAGCTGGTAGAGGCAGAACAAGGACTCAGTTTGCCAGTGCAGATTACAAAGGATAGTCCTTGGCTCTGCCTCTCAGGGTATCTAACATAAAAGAACTTCAAGATCTAGGTTCTGTCTTCACAGGTATGGAAAGTTGCTCAATTCAAGAGACAGTGTAGTACTTTTTCTCACTAATTGTCTTTAGTAGATTGCTCTCTGCTGTTCACTGCAGTGCAATGGGTATAACAGGAACCTGACTCTAATCAGCATCCTCCCAGATACAGATTATAGAGATTAGGTACACATATACTGAGAGTTCGTCATTATTCCCAATGTTTAGTCTTAAATCATAGGTCATTACATTATTTGGCTAGCTATTTACTGACTGTAAAATTACTGAGTGTTATAATAAGACAAATTCTTAGTTAATTTCTATACATCAAAGCCGTCCCAAGAGAAATATGAAGTGTTGTTGCATTGGTGCTTCTGAGTAGAGGCTGTCACTTGGTTGATATTAGATGAAAGCAAAAGCAGAAATCTTAAGATGTGATATGGACTACTATTTCTGACTATTTTTCACATGATTTGTAATTGACAGACACTTATACTGGTAGAATAGATTTTTTATAACCTGTATATATCCTCCAATTTAGATATACAGTAAATGTTTGCATAGAAATGTCATGTGCAGGTAGAGAGGTAGGACTTTGTTCTTAGCTTATGTGTTCAAAAACCTATTAGCATACCTGAACTCGACTACAGATACATTTTAGCTGAGAGCTCCTATTGCAATATTCCTTAACTACCACCTAAAATCTTTGCAGTACACTGTTAGCAGTTTTTAGCAATCAAAATCCCCTCAGATTCCACTTACACTGAACATATTCCTACCTTCCAAGAACCAGAGGAAGCTGTTACTGCCATTCTAGCCATTTCCTTCTAGGTACTGTGCATTGACTATGATCAGGCTTTAGAGGAAAAAGCACAGGACTGCTCCCTTTTCTAATTGCAATGAACTGCTGCAGTCATCTACCTACAATCCTTCTCAGACAGAGATGGAAGGAAAGGAACCTTCCTAGTTTGAATTCAAAATTATTGAGAGGGAGAAGAGGTCAGGGAACAGAATTTGAAAAGGAATTGATTGAGAAGATGGTCTGGAGCTGAAATGCAGCATGGCTTCATAGATTCTTAACAATTTTTCAATAGGTAAATGTGGCTGCAAGAATATTGGACTTCATGATTAAAGAGATTTTTAACATAAAAATGCTGAAAAGCTTTAATGCTACAAATTTGTGCCAAATCAACTCATTTTGCTAGTACAAGATGTTACAAGTTATATGATGGCCAAGATGAATTTTACATTGAAGAGGTGAACAGATCCTACCTTTTTATTTTTAACAATCAACATATAAAATGGAGGGAAAAGAGTAATGCCTAAATGGAAAAGAACTTGAAATTCTTAGCCTTCCTTTTACTCAGTGGGATTAAAATCAGAATATCAACAAGATCTATGGTACTTCTGGTAGAAATAAATACCCTAGCTGTGGTAATATGATCTTTTCAGGCTATTAAAAAACATTTTGTGAAGTATAATCAGAGTAATTGCAACCTAAAGCTTATTAATCTACAGTGGTTTTCATCTTCAAAGCATTACAAACACAACAAATTCTTAAGTATTTCCCAAAGCATGGAGCGTGCCCCATGAGAGGCTTGATAAAATAGAGGCAGCAGGCACAGAATGACCTCCAAATAGCTGTCTAGAGTCTCAGCTGTTGTTAGTAGCAACAGACTGTAGGTAACATTTTCAAAGATATTTATGTGATTTAGGAGCTGCCAGGCTGGTAGATGAGATCTGCAAAATTGCTTCAGCACCTGAAGATGGTAATACCCCACAGTGATCTGTTTTCTACCTCAGTTCAGAGTTAATTCCTCTAAATCTATGATTCTGTGATTCTATGAAAACAACCTCAGCTGTTTGCTTCTGTACACGTGAATCCAAGCTCTGTTTTTTCTAAAATTTTCAGGCACAGGAGTATATAGGCATTTGTCCTTAAAGCACTTGGGTACATTTTGGGATTAACTCTTTTTGCCTCCCATTCAGTCCCAAGTTCTCATAGGTGTTTTGGTGCTGAACTCACTGTCTTCAGAAAAATAAACAAACAAGCAATCAAAAACCCCCCAAAAAACAAGAGCTAGGACTTAGGCACCTTGAGGAAATGGCTGAATTTCAGAATTTGCCATTCAGCATTTTAAAATGAATTATGAAATAGAATCTCAGAAAGGTGCTTCAAAGGTTTCCCAAAATAAATAGGCTTTCTAGGGTACTAGCAGCTGCTAAATAAAACTTTTTAGTATGAACAGGAATCTCAGATTCTGTACCACAGTAACGTCCAAAATTGTGAATTGTCCTAAAGTCTGCCAAGAACAGCAGGACTTCCAAAATCTGTGTTTGTCTTTATTCTTAGAACCTAAGGAGCACCTACAATGTTTCAGACTGTTGCTTCTTCCAAAGAATTGGAGTACTTCAATGGCCATGATTAAAAAGAGAGCAATTTTATGTACAGGAACTAAAGTAATATTCCTTTGGGCTCCATGCAGTCCCTGTATTACTCATTACACTTTCTTTCAAAATCAAGGTCAAGCTTGGGAGGAGGGTCCTATCAGTTCAAAGCTCCCAAGCCTGAAGGAGAAGACATTTCTCCTTTCCTGACACAGCCCTTTCACCACTGAGAGTTCAATGAGAGAAGTGCATCATTCCTGACGTATGCCAAACATGTTTAGGTTCCTCTCAGGACTTAGGTGACATTTAAGATACAGGTTAAAAACAGTATACTCCTATATCTCTGTTGTCTTATTTTGCACAGTGTATAATTTTATATGCCTCTGAAACTCTCATGATACCAGCAAAATTTGCAGAGTGTTATGCAGTGCTAGACTTCTGTGTCTTATTTTTCATAAGTTCCAATTTAACTGTTTAGTCTCTCCTAGTTTTTAACAATATGGTCATTAAGAAAGCATTTAAAATGTTATCAGGTTGTTTCTTCTGCCTGTGTTTGCAAATATGAAGCCACAGCAATATATTAACTCACCCTATCTATTCAGAACATAGAAACAAGGCAGGATGTGGCCCTGGAGGTTTGCTGAATCCAATCAAGAGGGTACCATTTTCCTGATAGAAGTTTAGCATTCAAAAGTTTTCTAATTAAAGTTTGAGCTCCTGACAGGATTCTGACACTGTTGATAATGTTGCATCCTTTGTTACAAATACCTCATGGCAAAACAGATGAGTTGGGAAAGTGTGCATAAAATATAGACTAAGGTGCTCAGAAATAGGAACAAGATCTATAAAAGATCTATAAAAAGACTTGACTGGATTAAAATAACTGCAGATTTATTAATTTTTTAAGTCATACTTACTACATATTTCTTGTTTTCTGGGTTTTGAATATTTAGTATATAGTCATGCTTTTCTTTAAAACACAAGGCTAGTGAATCTTTTTGGTTTTAATTTAAAGCTGAGACTCTCAAGAAATTTAATAATGTTGGAATCCATGGCTTCAGAAAAACCACCAAATAACATGAGCATAACAATGAAATTGTCAGCACAGGTAACACTGCTTTTGCATAATGACTTTTGATATTCATATTAAGTTCATTATATAAAAGTAAATCATGTAATATATCTTAAATTATAAAAGCAATTAAACATCTTATAAATACTTGTTTGGTTCAAGTGCTTCACCTCAAATTTATCCTTTAGCGTGTTTCGCAGGTTTCTGCCACATCATTTGAGATTGCATTTTGGGTTTGTTAGGTTTTCTGTATCTACATTGAAACATTTTTTTTTCTTTCCTCTTCAAAATTTAACTAGCTTCTGCTAGTCAAACTGCTCAGTAGTAGAATGGTTAGAAAATAGTTATGTATATAAAGATTTTTAACCCCTCTCTAAGGATGAATATACACATACATTCCTGAAGTAAGTCATGAACTATGACTATTTTGTCTCCCTCATATATGAATCAAAAGACTTTATGTACTTGGGACTGGACATTAATTCACATGAAGAATGACTATATGTCCTCAAAACACTGAAAACAGCTGTCCTATCAACCCACAAATATGATCAAGACCCATATGAAGAACTGAGACTTATCTATATGTAAATGCATACAATACTCTGCAGGAAGGGGGGAACAACTCAGCCCTCACTCTCAGGGTATCTACTTGTGTTTTATGTGCAGCTTCTTGGCATGGCTTATTAGGTCAAGACCATGCTAACTGTGGCAACACAGCTTCTGGTTTGGAAATGAACTCAGTCTTCAGGCTTAGAGTATATCCAGAGAACACTCATTTCTGCCTGTAATGAACTATGCAGGTATACCTTACATCTGAGATATGGGATACTGGGAAGAAGGGAGATACTGTATTCCCTGGTTTGTCAGCAGCAGCTGCTTGGCTCAGAGCAATTGCAAGAAATCTAAAAGTTACTGCCAGTTGTCTCTCTGATTCTGTGTATCCTATAGGGTTTTGACTGCTCAGAAAGATAGGACTCCCTTTAGTCTTGCTGCTCTTTGGTTCTACTGCATTCATAGCTCAATTTGAAAGGACCCTTTAATCCTGGGGCTGTTGTGGCCATGGTATAGCCTGTATGCATGTCTCCAATACTGATGTTAACCCTTGAAGCTTTTTAGCCAGTGTCATAACACCAGCCTGATGTATCAGGCTTGACTGACTCAGGGTTTTTCAATTTACAGTGACAAGAAGTGGAAAGAAAGAACAGATTATGAAGTGAATTATATATATTCTAAAAAAAAAACCCAATAACAAACTCACAATTAAAAAAAAATAAACCAAACAGCTACAAGGTAAGTACAAGATAATCATAAATTAATAATGCCTAAAAATGCAGATTGCAAACTATTCCATGAAAAAAAAAGCTTTAAAATTTTGGCCAAAATTCTAATAATGTCCACTTGAACTGGTCAAATGCTACAGTCAGGAATACATTCAGAAAATCTTGTAGAAAGATAGACAGCAAGTATGTTAGGGCACTGAATGCACTAGCAAGTCTTAATGGCCCTGACCAGCCTCACCTGAGACCCACACCCATGGCCCAAGGACCTCTATTTAAGCTCAGCCCTTGGCACCTTTTCCTTTACTGAGCTATGTGAGGGGAGTGCTGGTTTCTTTTTCAACTGTACCTGGTTATGGGAACCCTGGATCTGCAATTCAACCCGTGAGTTGGCTAGACCTTGGTTCTGCCTGGCAGATCCAATGCACGTGGACCTATGGACATGTGACCTATGGACTGACTTCATTGCTTGAACTCAGACCTGTGTCAGCACTGCGATATTGCCTTATGATCTGTGCTCTTAATTGGACCTGGGCACTGTCTCAGGATTTGTTCTGCTTGTCATGCTTGGGTACTGTGGGATAAGGCTCTGGCTTACTATGTTATCCCCTTTTCCTCACCAGCCCTTAAGGAGCAGCTGGCCCTTATTATTCCCTGAGAGAATAGATATTCAGGTACTGAATGGTCTATCAGAAACTTCATTTGTTTGATTTTTTTTCTTATATTGATTCATTTGTTTTTAATGTCAGAGTTAACTGTTGTAAGTTAAGATAACAAGAGCTATGTTCTGATGAATTAGAAGACTGAGATTTTGATCTCTAGTAGTAGGGGTAAAAGTTACGTTTGTAATACACCATGGAACGATGTCAATGATTAACTTGGTCATACTTCTGCTGTTATTCTGCAGGAAGCATTTCTGGTATGTAATGTAAATATTTCACATCACACTGCAAAACTCACTGCACTGTTTACTTCAGTCAAGTTGAGATGCTGTAGTGGAAACCACTCAGGGTTTGAAACACTTCTTAATTATTTGGCAACAAATATTATTGAAAGTAAAGAGAAAACTAAAATGCCTAAATCTATATGAGTCACATGAGTGATCCCAAAGGAAGGTGCTAGAAATGTCTATAGGTATCATAGAATCATAGAATGCTTTAGGCTGGAAGGGACCTCTAGAGGTCATCTTGTCCAACCTCCCTACACAAGTAGGGACATCTCTACCTAGGTCAGGCTGCTCAGAGCCCCATCAAGCCTGACCTTGAATGACTCCAGGAATGGGGCCTCCACCACCTCCCTGGGCANCAAACTTGCTGAGGATGCACTCGATGCCACTGTCAGTATCATTTATGAAGATATTAAACAACACTGGTCCCAGCACAGACCCCTGAGGGACACCGCTCGTCACCTTCCTCCATCTGGACATCGAGCCATTGGCCATCACTCTCTGGATGCAACCATCCAGCCAATCTCTTATTCACTGAACAGTCCACCCATCGAACTCGTATTTTTCCAACTTAGAGAGAAGGATGTTGTGGGGGACCGTGTCAAAGGCCTTGCAGAAGTCCAGATAGATGACATCCATAGGTTTTCCCTTGTCGACTGCTGCAGTCACTTCATTGTAGAAGGCCACTAGGTTGGTCAGGCAGGACTTGCCTCTAATAAAGCCATGCTGACTACCTAGGATTACCTCCCTGTCCTCCATGTGCCTCAATATATCCTCCAGAAGGATCTGTTCCATGATCTTCCCAGGCACAGAGGTGAGGCTGACAGGGCGGTAGTTCCTAGGGTCAAAAAAACATGAAATCATGATACAGGAAAACCAGCTCTTTGAGTGGGGGAAGCTCCCCAGATTACTTCTGAATCCACTAGAAAAGCCAGCAGGTGCTTGAATTCCTGGTTTGAAGCATAGAATTGCACAAGAAAGTCTTGGTAACTCTCAAAGGGTTTTAATAGCTTTTATTTTTCCTTTTTCTTCCTTTCTTTTTTTCAAGATCCTGGAGTAATCATATTGTAAAGTAGGTGAGTGATACTACTAGACTCTTACATGCAACCTTTTATTAAAGAGGATAAGAACCTCAAACCTGTAATTTTCTGATCTACCTGAAAGAACTGGTTTTCAGTTTTCCACCTACATTCAGGAATGTTTTCAAACTTTTTCGCTTTTTGTTGGTTTTAATTTTATTCTTTATACATTCATATAACAAAAGAAGGTCAGATTGTTTCAATTTTGGGAGGCAAAGAAGTTTTGAGACTGATGGCTATGAGAATAGAGTGAGATACACTCTTTGAAACAGATGCCTAACTTTTACTGAGTGTAGTGCTATCATTTCATAAGTATTTCCTAAGAACTAGGTTAAACACATTTAAGAATAACGTAAAATACTTTGGAAATGTATTCTTTTGTTGAATCTTTCCATTCTTTGCATAGGAAGCGTGGCTGTCTGAATCAAGGAGAAGCACAGGAACCAAAAACTGGGTTTTGGGCTCTGCAATGATTGAGAATGTAAACATCTCTAATGAAAGCTGAAAAAAACCCCAGAACTGAAATATATTTTTAAGATTTTTCAATTTGCATTTTCTTCTAAGTCATAGTCCATTGCCTTAATGGCCTGGATCATTATTTTTGAAATCTAGGGGCTGGAAAAATTGTTAGGACTAATTATTTGTACTTTGGATTCTGTGGTTTAAAAATATGGATTTGAATACATAATAAAAATATAATGGCAAATGTAGAAATAATCTATTTTCCCAGTATCATATAAAAGGGTTCTGCCATTTTAAAATATGAAGATAGGGAGATTAAACACCCTTTGGAAGATAAGACTACAGATAAACATCAAAAGTTTAATCACATTTTTCCTAAACATTTATACTTACAGCTTTATAGTATCTATAGCTAATATAAAGTAATGAATAAAAGGCTATTGACATGAGAGTTATATTTTTTAACTTTTTAAGAGATGTTGCAGAGGAAGGAGCAGGGTCAGAATCAAATGATTCATCTTTTGCTAGTTATTCAGTTATTGCTTTTTTGTATGAAGACTACCAATTGTTTCCTCAAATTTAACAAATTCGTTAGCATAAACATATTTCATCCAATCATTGTAATTAGGAATATGGAGACTACTATTTAAATTCATGTGTCTGAGAAGTGAGCTGTCCAACTTGAGAGTGGCTCTCTGAGGGAGAGGAAATACTGGATGACTAACTTTCGAAGACAGATGCAAGTTCAATTATTGCACATATAGTTATATAGCACATTTTGATAATCATTGCATTTTGGACGTCATGCAGGAAGCAGTGTAAATCAACTGTTTGACTTGCAGAAAGCACCAGGGAATGGTGCAGTCTGTTTACTTTTCTTGCTAGATCTTACTAATTAACCTGTTCACCCATGATGATACTGAGTTTGGACTGTAGCTTCTGTACATGGAAAATACTAGGGGGACAAACCAATTTAGCTCCTCTTATTCTGATATTGATATGCTTTAGAATTTGCTGGGTTTACTGCACTGGACTTCAAAGCTGCGTTTTCATTCATTTGTTTTTTTCATGTGCTGGCTGCATCTGTACATTATTTTTCCGCTATGTAAAATAGCCCATAAAAGCTTCAGCACAATACAGATCTCTATAGCTAAGTTATAAACCTACAAAGCCAAGGGTGCCATATTTCAAGAAAATACTGCCAGACCCTTAACTGAAGGGATCCAAGCAACAACTCCTCTAGTATTCTGTTTGTTATTATGTTTCAGAAAATAAAGAAATTGTCCTGATAAGAAGGAACGAACTTAGTGGCTAGTCAAGTGTATTAAATTGGGGTTTTTCTTAAGGCATTTCATGTTTCCATCTATCCTGGCCTCATGAGCCAGTAATGAATCAGTAACTGTAATGTTGACAGGCATTTCTGTGATTGTTTGAAAAGACATGGCCTTTACTCAACACTCACTGTAATATCTATTGCCTCAATGGTTTGTTTTAATCCAGTCCAATACAAGATATGGTAAGACATAGTGATGTAATTTTTAAAATGCTAAATCAAGAGTGTAAACCAGGAATACCTTAGTTATCACCTCAGACATACACATAATATCAGCAGTTTCAGTGAGTGACTTATCAATGGATGACTAAGAAATATCTTCTAAAAGGAACTATGCATCAGAATGCTGTTTATTTTTAATGTCCTTTTGAGAAAATCATAAACATTTTCTATAAGAAAAGCATTTATTCCTCTCATCAGGAGTTCAATATTTTTTTTAATTTCAAGTACCTACCAATATAACATTACCTGGAAATACATTCTTCATTCCTACTACCAGAAAAATGAAGTCTCAAAATATGGTTTTAGTTCCAAATAAGGTATGAAGCAAAATATCAGTTGTGAATAGTAGCCTGCAAAATATTTGTGGACAGATGTACCATTATTTGATTCCCAGAAATGTTATCTTGAAATATTTTAATTACAGGAATGTCACTGCTGATGGTCAGTTTTGTCATATCTGAAGCAGAAACATGTTTCTGCTGTCATTCCTGGAAGATTAATTTCATGGAATAATGGTAGCAGTGTTATTAGCTCTTTTTACGAGCAAAAGAGATCACATTATATATGTGAAGTTGACATTCCTATTAATATTTTCAGCTTAATAATCTTAATACAGAAATAACTTCATCAGCAATAAAGTTTAAATAGCTT
Source organism: Brachypteracias leptosomus (assembly GCA_013401335.1). Lineage (NCBI taxonomy): Eukaryota > Metazoa > Chordata > Aves > Coraciiformes > Brachypteraciidae > Brachypteracias > Brachypteracias leptosomus. The sequence goes on along the minus strand of VYZX01020753.1, from coordinate 42,678 downwards.
TATTTACCCTTCCTGCTGCCTACCCTTCCTCTGTTGTGCTCACACTCTCTCTCCAAATGTTGATGGGGCCAGTCTTCCTCCAGCATGTGGGGGATGTCACTGCCCTGTGACCTACACTGGGAGGAGTTTGCCACAGGTGGGTAGATTCCCTTCCTCCTCAGTCTTGATATTTACTTGAAATTATTTTGGTTTCTTGCTCCAGACTGATGTCTTCTGTCTAATCCCAGCTGAGGTGTGAGTGTGACTCCAGGGCTTCTCATTTGCTGATCATTCCCTGGGTTTACCAGACTCTTCCCACAGATCTACTGAAAGAGCTCAAGTTCAAACAGGGGAGGCAACAAGCACTTGGCCACAAGGCAGAAGCTGAAAACAATTCAGCCCAGCTTCAGTGAAGGTGAGTCCATGCCAGCCCTGAGATGTGTGTTCTCAAGTCAGAGCAGAGACTGAGGACTTTAAGGAAGAAGTTCTTTACTGAAAGAATGCTTAGGCATTGGAACAGGCTGCCCAGGGAGGAGGTAGAGTCACCATCCCTGGAGGTGTTCAAAAAATGAGTAGATGTGGGGCTTCAAGACATGGTCTAGGGGCCAGGGAGATGTTGGACAATGGTTGGACTTGATGATCGTAGAGGTCTTTTCCAACGTAAATGATTCTATGATTCTAAGTTGTGTAGTGGGTGGACCCTGGCCAGCACCTAGACATCCTCACAGCTGCTTGCTCAGTATTTCCCAGTCCCAGCAGGAAGGGAGAATAGGAAGAAAAGAAAAATGGGGGGGATGCCCCCCAAACAATAAAAAACCCAAAACCCTTGTGTGTTAAGATAAAGAGAGTTTAATAGGTGGAAGACTGGAAGACAAAGGATACAAAGACAATCACAGCCTTCTAGAACTAGACTAATGACTGAGCAGTAACCATCACGGAAAACAAAAGCCTTCTTCCTCCACCACAGTTTTTGTTGCTGATCATAATCTTATATGATGTGGAATATCCCTTCGCCAGTTTGGGTCAGCTGTCCTGCCTAGCTGTGACCCTCTTAATCTCTTGCCTACCCCTAGCCTAATTCTGGGAGGTTATAGTGGGGGGGAAAGAAAGCCTTGATGCTATGAAAGCACTATTCAGCAACAACCAAAATATTGTTGTGCTATCAACGCTATTTTAGGCACAAATCCAAATTACAGCACCAGATAAACTTCTATGAAGAAAGCTAGCTCCATCCCAGTCAGACATAATACAACTTGCAATGGTGAAAATCACATTAACTGGACTAAAATTGTGATTGGCAGTGAAGTAGAAGGAAAGACAGAAAAAAATGTTTTATGTTTCTTGTTAAACTACATATTCATACAGTGCTACTTAGTTCTGTGGGAACTGTTAGAATGCATTCATTTCCTTGTGCTTTTATTTCATACATTATTTCTGGTTTCTCAGACAGGTTTTACTTTATGAAGATCATTTCAGGAACATTGGGAAACATTTGTTTTTATTATGTCTTTCCTATCTTTCAAAAATAGTTCACTTTAACTAAGTTGAGAGAGTACAAGAAGAAAAAAAAATGAATCCCATAAAATGTTATTTTCATATACTCAAAGAAAAAAATAGTTGGAGAATCAGTTAAATTGTATACTTTGGCAGAATTCCCAGCATTTAAAATATGTATTATTTGCAAATCTATTTTCTGTAAGTGAATTGTTCTCAAGAAACTGATAGCTAGGTCAAAATCAAAGAAACTAGAAATTTGGGTCTCAAGCTGCAGTACCTTGAGAAACTGATGAAAAATAACTGCCAAGAGTTAAATATAATAATGAGTTAATGCTACACTTGACATGCAACCAGAGAAAGGAAAAGTAACATTATAATGACCAGTTAAGAGGTCAGAAACCTGAAAATCACCTCACTTAAAAAAGATGGGTTTACTATCAGAGCTTTTATGCATTCTCTAGGTCAGTACTTCCAACAAAATGCATGACCTTTCATAGAGTATAAACATTATATCATCTAAATTGTTTTTTATAAAAACAAAGGTGAGGTTTTAAGTGATACTTTGAAGAGTTAAATGTTCAAATAGGAATTTATGAACATTAGTGAATACAGAAAGTTGCTTTGTCAGAAGATAAAAGACAAAAACATTTTACAGAGTGTATTGTGACAATGATCATAATTATGACAGAGGTAAATCATGTGATAGAGCTCAGCTTGTGTCATATTGGGTAATTACAGTGATATCACATAAGATTATTAGATGTTTATTTTGTAAAATGGATTTCAACTGTGGCTTAAATTTAGATACAATGAATTACAGAAAAGTGGAGGAAGGTCCTCAAGTGAGTCAATTAGTCCGCAGATAAACAGACATACATCCATTTCTTATTCAAATTATTAATCTCTAATATTAGGCCACACATAAAATGAATTATCATTACTCATTGTATTGCTTTACATTCATATTAGCTTTCTGATCTGCAAAGTACTGGTAAAATGAAGCATCTGAGTTCAGCTCCTCAGCTGAAATGATTAAGCTATAAGTTTAATTTCCTTGGTTTTCTGTCTGGCTTTTGCTTCAGAAACCACAAACTTAAAGGTTAGGCCTCCTCTGGCCTCAGTAGATTTATATTATGTGATGCAAACCACTCAGAATTAATATTAAATACGATTTTTTAAAAAAATGCAGTTCTTTTCTTTGTGGAAATTTTCTATATTTTTCAAGATCTCCATTAAACTGAAACCAGCTAGCATTTCCATTGGACAGGTGTATTTATTGACACTTTTATCACTATTATATAGCTCTTCAGCCCCTCAGGCATTTTCTTGAAGTATTTTGCTTTTTCATAGAATCACAGAATGGTTTTGGTTGGAAGGGACCTTAAAGATCATCTCCCACAAGACCGGATTGCTCAAAGTCCCATTCAGCCTGGTTTTGAACACATCCAATGATGAAGCATACATAGCTTCCCTGGGCAACCTGTCCAGTGTCTCACTACCCTCATAGTGAAGAACTTCTTCCTAATTTCTAACCTAAATGTAGCCTCTTGCAGTTTGAAGCCACTACCCCTCAGTCCTGGCTTAGACCCAGCCAGGAGCTGAGCACCACGTGGCTGGTCACTCACTATCCCCTCACCCCCTGAATGGGAAGAAGAATACGGAGAAAGTGCAAAACCATGTGGGTTGAGATAAGGAGAAATTAATACAACAACACAAAAGAAGTAAACAGTAATAACAATAATAGTAATGAAACAATATATAAGGCAAGTGACAGAAACCACACATATCAGGCTAGCTCCAAACCCATGGTGCCACAACAGACTGAGTGTGCCCAGCCAA
>VYZX01020753.1:5624-37803 GCA_013401335.1 Brachypteracias leptosomus | reverse complement strand
AGAATCACAGAATGGTTTTGGTTGGAAGGGACCTTAAAGATCATCTCCCACAAGACCGGATTGCTCAAAGTCCCATTCAGCCTGGTTTTGAACACATCCAATGATGAAGCATACATAGCTTCCCTGGGCAACCTGTCCAGTGTCTCACTACCCTCATAGTGAAGAACTTCTTCCTAATTTCTAACCTAAATGTAGCCTCTTGCAGTTTGAAGCCACTACCCCTCAGTCCTGGCTTAGACCCAGCGAGGAGCTGAGCACCACGTGGCTGGTGACTCACTATCCCNCACTCACTATCCCCTCACCCCCTGAATGGGAAGAAGAATACGGAGAAAGTGCAAAACCATGTGGGTTGAGATAAGGAGAAATTAATACAACAACACAAAAGAAGTAAACAGTAATAACAATAATAGTAATGAAACAATATATAAGGCAAGTGACAGAAACCACACATATCAGGCTAGCTCCAAACCCATGGTGCCACAACAGACTGAGTGTGCCCAGCCAAGCCCAGCCTCTGCCCTTATATAGTGAGCATGACATTAGTATGGCATGAAATACCACTGGCTGGTTCAGGTGTTGTCTGCAAACTTTGTGTGGATGCATTCAAACCTACTGTCCATGTCACTGATAATGATGTTAAACAGCACCTGTCCCAGTACCAATACCTGGGGAACACCACTCATCACTGGTCTCCACTTGGACATCGAGCTGTTGACCAACAATTCTTTGAATGCAATCATCCAGCGAATTCCTTTTCCACCAAGTGGTCCATCCATCAGATCCATGTCTTTCCAATTTAGAGACCAGGATGTCACGCAGGACAGTGTGGAATGCCTTGCACAAGTCCAGGTAGATGCTGTCAGTTGCTCTTCCCTTATCCATTGATGCTGAAACTCCATCGTAAATAGCGAAAAAATTTGTGAGGCACAATGTGCCCTTGGTTAAGTCGTGGTCATTGCCACCAATCACCTCCTCATTTCCCATGTGCACTGACAGAGCCTTCAGGAGAATCTGTTCCATGATCTAGCCAGGCACAAAGGTGAGATTGACTGGCCTGTAGTTTCCTGGGTCTTTCTTTTTCCTTTTTTGAAGTTGGGATTCCTTTTCCAGTCATTGGGAACTTCACAAGACTGCCATGACTTCTCAAATATGATGGAAAGTGGCTTAGCAACTTCATCTGCCAGTTCCCTCACGACCTGCAGATGGATCTCTGGTCCATCTGCAGTTGTCTCAGGTCCCATAGACCTCAGGTTCCTTAGATGGTCTCAAACCTGATCTTCACGTATAGTGGGCAGATCTTCATTCTCCCAGTCCCTGCCTTTGCTTTCTGCAACTTATGTGGTATGGCTAGAGCCCTTGCGAGTGAAGACTGAGACGAAGAAGTTGTTGAGTATCTCAGCCTATCCCTCATGACTAGGTTTCCTGTTTCCTTACAGAGAGGGCTCACGTCTTCCCTAGCCTTACTTTTAACACTGACATACCTTAGAAGTTTTTCTTGTTTTCTTTGATGTCCCTCACCAGAATGTATTCTATCTGGGATTTAGCTTTCTTAACCTGATCCTTGGCTGCTTGGACAACTTCTTTGTATTTCTCCCAGGCTACCTATTCTTGCTTCCACTCTCTGTAGACTACTTTTGCATCTAAGTGTGTCTAGGAGTTCTTGGTTCATCCATATAAGCCTCTTGGCTTCTTGCCTGCCTTCCTCTTTTTTGGGACACATTTCTCCTAGGCTTGAAAGAGGTGGTCCTTGAATATTGACCAGGTTTCTTGGGCACCTCTTCCCTCTAGGGATTTATCTCATGGTACTCTACCTAGCAGGTCCCTGAAGAGGCCAAAGTCTGCCCTCCTGCAGTCCAGGGTAGTGAGCTTGCTGCACGCTCTCTTTGTTGCCCTGAGGATCTTGAATTCCATCATTTAATGGTCATTGTATCCACAGCTGCCCCTGAGCTTCATGTTACCCCTCAGCTCCTCCTTGTTGGTGAGAACAAGGTCCAGTATAGCACTTATTCCCGTGGGTTTCTCTACTGCTTGGAGAAGGATTCTCATTTCACCATTTTTTCCCATTCCCACTGTGTTCTAAATAGTAAAATGACAAAGGTGACTCAAGAAAGAAGATAAAGAGATATAGCTAAAAATCATTATAAAAGTTTGCATATCATTTAAATTATAGTTCTATGCCTTTAAAATTTGTTTAAAGAGATCAAAATAAATCCTTTATGTAAACATAACATGATTCTAACTAAACCACTTGGATAGTCCAAAAGTCTTTTTTTGTCCAAATTGAAATTTTAGTGAGCAATTAGTCGGTATTTTGAAGTAAATGTAAATTGCAATGATGAAACTGAAGGTTCTTGCTTTTGTTAGCATGATGCTAAGAGACATATGATTATTTTCCTTTCATCAGATACACACTGGCATGTTCACCTTTTGAACAAAGTGACGTTGGCATTAACGAGTAGAACCAAAATGCCCTGAAACAGAGCAACATCCGAATCCAATGATGTGGAGAAAAAGCCATTTACATAGCTCAATCTTTCCAATGCTACCATCTGCAATTTAGGCATTTTAATACATTAGCATGTTAATACTAGATGTGTTCCTAGTGGCTGAGAAGTACTTAGGCAGTGGACTCATTCTGAATGATACTGCAGAACTTTGGGGGGAAAAAAATATTATAAACTGCACAGATGTCAGAAGAGAGAAAACCTTTGGCAAATTTGATTCCTTTGGAGGCACTACTCTGTAAGTCCTTTAAGACACTTCCATGTGATCTATACTATTGTGATTATTTTCTGACAGTTTACATGCATTGACAGTTGTTGTGATTTGCATGTCCCTACACTGTGCACTGTTGTGTGTATATAAAACTGGGAAACACATAAGATTGCAGTGAATACAAGGCTATAATAAAGTTATTCATAATAATAGATTCACAAATATGTCACCATCTTTCAACCAAGGAAGTGACAAAGTATCTTGCTATGCTATTACTCATATTGTAATTGCCTCCTTTTCTTTTTTCTTTTGCATATCTGTGTTCCTTGACATTTTCTGACATTTGAATCTTTTTTTTCTGACTTTACCCTGAAGATATGGGTGTTTATCAAATGTGTTCCTTTGTTTAATCCTTAACATTGAAATATTTTTCAATATCCATGTTAACTGGCTAGTACAGGATTTATTGTACATTCCCAATTGTTACTGATTGCTATAATATTAATTCAGACTGGTGCAAGTATGCATGGTAAATCTGCTTTGTTCTTGAAACAGGAGAAAATAATTCCATTTTTAACAGAGAAGTACACTATGCTTTGGTATGGATTTAATTCCAATGTCTCTAGTTCATGTCTACTGTTATATGCACTTAAAAAAAAAAAAAGTTATTTCCTATGTATATAAAATTTAAGGAATCATACTAAATATAATGTAGTCCTAAGCAAAGCATAAATCAGAACATCTTATTTGTTTAAGTAATTTGTTCCTTCTTTTTCTAACAAAATCATAATTCTGCTTTGAAATCTAGAAAGGCTTACAGACTGAAACCTCATTTGCCTTTAAATCATTTACCTACATTCTCAATATGAAAATATATGAGGCATAAAACTATAGATTTTTAACTGAATTCAAAGTGTACTCTGGAAAGTAAATAATTCTATCAGAAGAATGGGGGGTTCTTTTATTTATTGTATAGCCTAAAAGTCATGAAGAAAAAAACAATTTTGGTTGTTATTACATTTTGCTGAGTATTGTAAGCCATTTCCTTACTTGTATTGAAAAAGCATCTAATTTCTTACAAAAGAGAAAGTAAAAAATCCTGAAGCCTTAGGGTGCTTAACTAAAAAAAGATGTAGCAGCTGTGGTATCTCGTTTTCCCTTTACATCAACCCATGGTCCATATACCATAGGCAGGAAAACAATGTTAACAATAGTTATGCTCACAATGTATTAAGATGCATTACTGAAAAAAGAAGAGAAGATGTGGTAGTGTTTTTAACATAAAANTGTTTTTAACATAAAATAGATCACATGTACTGTAAGTTATACACACATGGAAAACTTTCCAAGTTAGTGTGCCTTGCTTAGTAAAGTGGCATATATATGCGTATATATATCTTTATATATAAATACATTAAAAAAAAAAAAAAGACAAAATTACAGTTTAGGTAAAACTATACATTTAAACTATTAGAATAAATATTCTTCTGATAGGAATAGGGATTAAGGAATTAGAGGTGGGCATTTTTCTAAAGTTCTCACTCAGAAACTCAAAAAGAATACACTAAACACCGGGAGAAGGTGAAACATGAGAATGAGGCACTTCTGAAGAAAGTTTTCATTTTAATATTCATTATTACCAAAGATATAAGATATACAAAATTTTATCTGCAGTCTAATTTATAGAGAAGTACTAGGCACCAGATGGAGTACTATTGCATGACCAGTTGGATGTGCTCCTTTGTTTTCCTGTGTTACTGCTGCTGGAATTTCCATGTATATCAGCAAAGAAGTTTATCTATTCGGGAAAGAATACCTTTCCTGCATATGTTTAAAGTATACAGCACTGTATTAGGAACTGTTGTCTATTGGGTGAGAACCAGTAGCATTGCTGTGACATGAATGGGTGGAATAAGAAAAAGATTAAATTTTAACAGAAAACCCCAACTTTAAAGCTGAATATACCTGATCAGTCTTTGCTACTATCTCTCTATGAACTTGATATAAAATCCAGAACGACTTGTTCTGTAAGACCATTCCACTGTGCATCTCCAAAGATTTTCTCAGTATTCATGTCTCTTTGAAAGACTTCAGAAAATTGGCCAACTGTAAATAAACTGTATTAAACACAGGGATTTTTGATAGGGATTTTGTAAAATTCAAAAGGATAGCTAATAAGTATATGGAGCTAGGTGCTAGGATTCAAGCATATAAAGCTTGCTTTGTAGGTGCACATTGCTGGGCATTGCCGATGCTTCCTCCATGCAGCAATTTACAACAGTTTTTATTACACTCCTGTTTACTTTCTAAAATAGATAATACAAATACAAAAACAGGTTACATTTTTTGATATTTGCCCCCACTAGCAGACCTGTTAGCACTGGTCTGGTACAAAAATTAAAATAATTAAGATAATATATCCATGATCTTTATAATTTTACATGTGTTTTATTCCTTGCAGATTGCTTTTCTGACAGTATGGTTTTATAGGTTACTTGTTTTTACTTCATTGTCACTTTTCCCAAGTGCAAGACAAAATGCACATCATGATAGGAAGGCGTGCATGTAGAAAGTATTAGTTATAGATCTAATTCGCTGTACTCTCCTTCATTAGTTTAGTGGCTGTAATAAGAGAATGTTATGTCCTGGCTTTAGTTTTAACTAGCATCCTATGCCAGCTTGTTAAAACACCAAAACCTGGATACTACAATGGACAGACAACTACCTGCTCATCTACACTTGTCTCAGGGTAGCATGAAAAGGAGAGTAGGGCCATGGGCAATTTCATTATCATATAGCTTCTGGGGTTATAGCTGGCTCCATACTATTGCCCTTCCCACATTAATTTTGGCTAGTCTATCTGTATATCATACATATTATCATCTTCTCTAGCACTGTGGTTTTGGAGAGGGCTTTTGCCTGTTATGGATGTATTCTTTCCTTTCACTTTACGCAAGAAAACGGAAGTGCTTTCTTTAAAGGAAAAACTAGATACTGTGACAAAGAGCTATGATCCTCTGACTGGGGATCCATGTACTTGAAACCTTTTACTCAATCATAACTTTTTTTACTGTGTAATGATTTTTCAGCTTCATGTAGCTGTGCAGATAGGCTGTGGTGAGGTATGCCTCAACCAGCTTTGAGAACAGTAGGCTAAATGTCAGTACAGATGGAGTCTGGTGGAGAACTATTAATCAAATAGCCAATTAGCCATCTCTCATGATAACAGCCTTCAACACCATGTGATTCAGCACATACCAGCTGTAATTACACAACACCGATCATTAACATCTTTTGGGAAAATTTGCACATAGCCACAGAAATCTTAACATCCAGCCTTTGTCTTCACATAATATCTTACCATCCATCCTTCTGCTGTGATGAATTTGATAGAATCATTGTGTCTTAGAAAGAAGTATCCATTTGAAATTACAACTATAGTTAAGATAATATGCAATAGATATCATTAAACAAAAAATAAAGAATAAAATTTGCTTGGTTTTTTTTCTAACATATACTGGAACAAAATATCTCATCAATTTTAACAAATGCTACTCAATAATTCTACTTCCTCAAAAACGTTGTGGTTTGAGGGGTTTTTTTATGAATCTGTTGCCTAGTCAAAGGCACCCAGATAAAAATAAACAAGAGCATCATATGGGCAGCAGTGCGATGATACAAGAAAGAAAACAGAAATAGAAGTCTTGGAGACATGCAGATTTAAATAGAAGGAGGACATAAGAAAAGTGAAATAATAAGGCTTTATCTCTATGATTAAAGTAGGAGAACATCTAAACTTGCCTGCAGCCAAATAAAGAACTGTATTTGCCTGTTTTACCTTTGGAGAATCAGCAGTAACAAGACCAAAGAGGACAGCTATAAGGATTCTACTCAAGGGAAGAAGCTCTAAGTCATGCCTTGGGCTTCATGAGATATGGCTGCCAAAGGCAGCACAAGAGTACTGTGAATCATCAACCCTTCTCTGTGCACTGTCTTTGCCCAAATGCTATGTTTAGCTTCCTACATGTGTTTTCACCACCTGCATCCCACAGCTTGTTGGAAGACCAGATCTTATGTCAGAAGGAAAGATGGAGAATGAAAATGTTTTACTGAGGGTATAAAAATGAAGAATCTCATTAACAAATTGTATCGTACTATAATATTGTAAGAAAGAAAGAAAATGCTACTTCTTCCTCCTTGTGCTCTTCCCCTGCTCCAGTGTGGGATGTCTTTCACAGGATACGGTCCTTCAGGAGCAGACCGCTCCAGTGTGGGTCCCCCACAAGTCACAGTTCCTGCCAGAAAACCAGCTCCAGCATGGGCTCCTCTTCACAGGCTACAGTTCCTGCCAGGAGCCTGCTCTCACATGGCATCTCCATGGTGTGCAGCTTCCTTCAGGACATACCCATCTGCTCCAGGACATATCCTTCCTAGACTGCAAGTGTGGATATCTGCTCAAGAATGACACTCCATGGGCTGCAGAGGACAACCTGTATTACCATGGTCTTCTCCATGGGCTGCAGGCAAATCTCTCCTCCAGTGTCTGCAGTCCCTACTCTCCTTCCTTCTTCACTGACATGAGTGTCTGCATGGTTGTTTCTCTCACACTTTTTCACTCCTTTCTCTAACAACTGCCATGCAGCGTTTTTTACTCTCTCTTAATTATGTTATCACAGAAGCGTCATCACTGTTGATGATGGTCTTAGCTTTGGCTGGTCGGATTTGCAACTGAAACAGTCTCTGTATGACATGGGCCAGCTTTGGTGCCTTCTCATAGAAGCCATACCTGCAGCTCCCCAGCTACCAAAATCTTGCCATGTAAGCCAAATGCTTCACCAAATTAAGAAAAAGAAGAGACAGTGCCAATTTAAGTGTAACATTTCACAATCTTTTCCAAAGGAGAGTCGTACAGAAGTCATGGATTCTATCACAGTACATGCTTGGTTTCTGTTTGACTGTGACAATCCTCCTGTAAGTAAGAAATATAGGAATGATCCAAAGCCAAATGAATCCATTAACTGTGCTTCTGGTGAATGGTGAAAACACTAATAGAAATCAGTCCATTAATTTTTCACTGCCTTAGGTAATATAAATTGTTTTTAACTTCAAAGCCATGCACAAAGTTTCTAAGAAAAAATCCTGTTACTAGGCACTACTGAAACTGTAAGCATGCAAAATAATGTAAAAACAATACAAAGGATAATATACAAGTAAATTATTAGCTGTCACTTTCCCACAGGGAGCAATTCCTAGCCTTGAAAAAACATCTACCCAGTTATCAAAAAGATAATAGGAATTTCTAAACTATCTTAAAAGTAAAGTGCTTAGAGCAGTTTTCTCTTTTTACAAGTAATATGACTTGTTCTTTTGGCCCAGAAGTCTTGATTTTTTAAGCTTTAATCCACTTCCTTTCTATTCCCTCTGTTAAAAAGAAAAAAGAAAAGTAATTATTGTCAGAAATAGTAAACTCATATTAATAACAATTACAAGCAGTAATGTCTGATTACCATTTTTAATCAATCATGTTATTCCATGTTTAATTTGCTAATGTTGGGACCACTAGAGTGGACAGTCATCTGTGCTTCTGTAAAATTAGAAATATGATGAATTATAGCTACTGGTAGTTTTAGGTTATATACCATGAATACAAATCATTAGAACTGTGACAATTTTAACATATGGCCAAAAAAAAATATTATCATCTGTGTTTCCTGCTCTTCTTGTCATGGAAAAAATGCACCTAGAGAAAGATCTGCCACTTTGCACATCAGCTTTTCATAATGATTTACAATGAATAAGACAAAGTTATCCTGACTTCCTGTTTACATAGCACAAATACTTTTTGTCATAGTCAGTACTATAGTTTGAAGATCACATTCTGCTTTTATCTCAAGTAGTCACTATCTAGACTAAGTCTATTAACTTCCAAGATTCTCATATAACATAGCCCTCGAGTATTACATTCAGTCAAGTTACTGCATATTCATTGCCAATATAATTAAGAGTAGAACCAGATCCCTTGGGAATAGGTGTATTCACTGATTTGTCAAAATGATGAACTTTGGTCAATAAAAGAATAAAATGATAACTCCTTTGAAATTACAAAACAATTAATTCCTTATAGAAGTTGGTAACACTATGAAGTCATAGCAGATTTTCTGAATATATTTAATTTTGGGGCAGAATCAGTAATACAGACTTAGAATTTTTATGCCAAATATCTTTCATTACAGCAAAAGTTATGTTAAAAAATAAGCAAACCACCAACAAATTATTTTTTTTTTTCATAATTAAATTTAAAATGGCTGTTCATCATTATTTTTAGGGCTACTTTAAAATTCTGCCATGTCTATGCTATTCCAAAGGATAAAAGAATAATTCAGGCTGGAAGGGACCTTAAGAGATCCCCCCAGTTCAAATTCCTACTCAAAGTATGATCAAATACGTGGTCAGACATGATTGATCAGGGCCTTATCCACTCCCAAGCATGGAGAGACACTGCACAATCACTCTGGACAGCCAGTTTCATGGCCTAAGTGTCCTCATCAGGAAAAGTTTTATCCTTATATCCAGTGAGAACCTATCTTGATTCAATTTATGCCCTTTGTCTCTATTCTTCTATCTATACAGGTATCTATACAGGACCTGGGTCCATCTTCTCCATTGCCTACCTATAGGCTTATGGAACTGGCTGCTTGGGGTACAGGATGAACAAAACCCTCAGCATCTTCTCATAGGGAAACTGCTCCAGGCCTCCAATGCAGTAGCCCTCCACTGCATGCTCCTATGTATATGTTTTTCTATGTCTTTATTGGAGTACTTCAGATGCATAGCACTAACAAATGATGAATTAAAGGAAATAACCAGTTTCCTCAATTTACCAGCCATGCTTTTGTTAATTAAGCCAGGGATGTAATTAGTACTCTTCACTACTAAATCAAATACCTGTTTACAATGTGTATAAATACCTGTCCAGTGGCTACTGTTTTCAAATCCAAAGCTGTTTTCCTTTGTCAGTCTTGGTCTCAAAACAAAGATATTACCTCATTCTCTTCCAAACCATTGTGATTTTTTTCTGCCTTTATGTTTTCTTAATGATGTGAATGCTCTCTATAAATATGTATTTAAAACAGACATGGAAGGCAGAAACAATGAAGAGACTTTCGCCAGCTGTATTGCTTCAGATTCATAGATTCATAGATTGGTTTAGGTTGGAAGGGACCTCAGAGATCATCTAGTTCCAACCCCCCTGCCATGAGCAGGGACACCCCCCACTAGACCAGGTTGCTCAAGGCCCCATCCAACCTGGCTTTAAACACTTCCAGGGATGGGGCATCCACAACTTCCTTGGGCAACTTGTTCCAGTGTCTCACCACCCCTACTGTGAAGAATTTCTTCCTCATATCTAATCTAAACCTGCCCTCCTCCAGCTTGAACTCATTACCCCTTGTCTTATCACTACAAGCCCTTGCAAACAGCCCCTCCCCAGCTTTCCTGTAGGTCCCTTTTAGACCTGGCCTGGAAGGCCACTATAAGGTTTGCCCAGAGCCTCCTCTTCTCCAGGCTGAACAGTCCCAGCTCCTTTAGCCTGTCCTTATAGGATAGGTGCGCCAGTCCTCCTATCATCCTTGTGGCCCTCCTCTGGATCTGTTCCAACAGTTCAATATCTTTCTTATATTGGGGGATCCAGACTTAAATATCAGCAAGTGTTGCTTTTTAGAATAAGATCCTGAATTGGCTCAGTTCCTAACAGATCTGACAGTTGTCTTTGAGACTTTTAGGATGATAGACCTGGGAATAGGGGTAAATGTGAGACTTTGTGCCTTATAAGAGAGAGAATTTGGAGAAAAGTTGGTAAAGAAACTGGACTCCAATCTTGAATTTGTAAATAAACTTACTCTACTAATAGTAATCTTTCATGTAAATATACCTGATGTTTGAGGCATTATGATCTAAATCAGATTTAACTACAAATTTCATAGTATCAGCTCTTTTTTCATTTAAAAAAGAGTTTTGGATAGTTCAACATAAAGGTAAAGAAAAAGAAATAAAGGAATTTACTTTCAAATAATTCTTTGGTGATACTTATTCATTCAAAACTTTAAGAAAGAAAATGATGGACACAATACCTTAGTTCTTGGAATGACTTGCGTATTATACTGGTTTCATTTTCCTGAAGCCTTTTATAGTAACTTCATGGTAAGCATAGTCACAGTCTATGAGTTTTGCAAGAATATATGAAAGGAGCAAGTAAACAATAATCTAAACCTTTGTCATCAGTGTTTTCAGTGTTTACCTGCCATTATAAAGAAAGACATGTTTTATTTTCAGGCTGTGTCATGTTTCACCATAATGAGCACAAAAAAAAATGCAAATATGTATTGATTTTATACAGAGGTCAGTACAAGTGACAAGCAATCTGTGAAAAAGTTAACAGTTCTAAGTAAGAAAAGTAATTAGAAAGATGACTATAACCTTTCTTTAATGAATAACAATAATAAATTACTTCCTTGGTGTTTTTCTGACCCTGTCAAGTTAACAAGGTGGTCTTTCTTGAGTCAATTCCATGTTTTGATCCCTTTTGTAATCAGTCTCAAAGCTATGGAAAATAGAATCATAGAATCATTTAGGTTGGAAAAGACTATTAAGATCATCATGTCCAACCACTAACCTATCTCTACCAAGTCCATTGCAAAACTATGTCCCTAAGTGCCATATCTACATGACTTTTAAAAACGTCCAGAGATGGTGATTCAACCCCTTCCCTCAACAGCCTGTTCCAGTGTTTAATAAACCTTTTTTTTTTTCAGTGAAAAAAATTTTACCAATACCTGAACTAAACCTCCTTTGGTGCAACTTAAGGCCATTTCCTCTTGTCTTATCACTTGTTACTTGGAAGAAGAAACTAGCATCCACCTCTCTACAACCTCCATTCAGGTAGTTGGAGAGAGCAATAAGATCTCCCCTCAGCCTCCTTCTCTCCAGGCTAAACAACCTTTGTTCCCTCAGCTGTTCCTCATAAGACTTGCTCTCCAGGCCCTCCACCAGCTTGGTTGGTTTCTCTGGACTTGATCCAGCACTTCAATGCTCTTGTAGTGAGGGGACCAAGACTGAACACAGTATTTGAGATGAAGCCTCACCAGTGCCAAGTAGAGGGGTGCAATCACTATTCTAGTCCTGCTGGCCACACTATTTCTGATATAAACCAGGATGTTATTGGCCTTTTGACCACCTGGGCACACTACTGGCTCATATTTAGCTGGTTGATGATCAGTACTCCCAGGTCCCTTTCTGCTGGGCAGCTTTCCAGCTGCTTTTCCCCAGGTCTGTAGCATTGCATGGAGTTGTTGTGGCCCAAGTGCAGGACCCAGCACTTGACCTTGTTGAACCTCATACAATGGCCTCAGCCTATCTATCCAGTCCATCCAGATGCATCTGTTGAGCCTTTCTACTCTGAAGCAGATCAACACTTCACCCAGCTTGGTGTTGTCTGCAAACTTACTGAGGGTACACTCCTCAACAAGGTCAATGATAAAGATATTAAATAGAAGTAGCTCCAATACTGAACTCTGGGGAACACAACTTGTGATNAGATGGTGATTCAACCCCTTCCCTCAACAGCCTGTTCCAGTGTTTAATAAACCTTTTTTTTTTTCAGTGAAAAAAATTTTACCAATACCTGAACTAAACCTCCTTTGGTGCAACTTAAGGCCATTTCCTCTTGTCTTATCACTTGTTACTTGGAAGAAGAAACTAGCATCCACCTCTCTACAACCTCCATTCAGGTAGTTGGAGAGAGCAATAAGATCTCCCCTCAGCCTCCTTCTCTCCAGGCTAAACAACCTTTGTTCCCTCAGCTGTTCCTCATAAGACTTGCTCTCCAGGCCCTCCACCAGCTTGGTTGGTTTCTCTGGACTTGATCCAGCACTTCAATGCTCTTGTAGTGAGGGGACCAAGACTGAACACAGTATTTGAGATGAAGCCTCACCAGTGCCAAGTAGAGGGGTGCAATCACTATTCTAGTCCTGCTGGCCACACTATTTCTGATATAAACCAGGATGTTATTGGCCTTTTGACCACCTGGGCACACTACTGGCTCATATTTAGCTGGTTGATGATCAGTACTCCCAGGTCCCTTTCTGCTGGGCAGCTTTCCAGCTGCTTTTCCCCAGGTCTGTAGCATTGCATGGAGTTGTTGTGGCCCAAGTGCAGGACCCAGCACTTGACCTTGTTGAACCTCATACAATGGCCTCAGCCTATCTATCCAGTCCATCCAGATGCATCTGTTGAGCCTTTCTACTCTGAAGCAGATCAACACTTCACCCAGCTTGGTGTTGTCTGCAAACTTACTGAGGGTACACTCCTCAACAAGGTCAATGATAAAGATATTAAATAGAAGTAGCTCCAATACTGAACTCTGGGGAACACAACTTGTGATTGGCCACCAACTGAATTTAACTCCATTCACCACAACTTTTTGGGCCTGGCCATCCAGTGTTTTACCCAGCAGAAAGTATGCCCATCCAAACCATGAGCAGCCAGATTTTTCATGAGAATGCTGTAGGAAACAATGTCGAAGGCTTCACTGAAGTCCAGGTAGACAACATTCACAGCCTTTCCCTCATCCACTAGGGAGGTCATCTTGTCATTGAAGGAGATCATGTTTGTCAAGCAAGACCTGCCTTTCATAGAACCCATTCTGACTGGGCTTGATCGCCTGGTTTTCCTCTATATACTACATGATGGCATTCNCATAAGACTTGCTCTCCAGGCCCTCCACCAGCTTGGTTGGTTTCTCTGGACTTGATCCAGCACTTCAATGCTCTTGTAGTGAGGGGACCAAGACTGAACACAGTATTTGAGATGAAGCCTCACCAGTGCCAAGTAGAGGGGTGCAATCACTANGAGAGGATAGGGAATCCTCCATATCATATTATCTGTCTTGACCGCTGGGCCTGTTTCAGGGAAGGTGGGATGTGGCTCCAACAGTCTATTTCACTCTCTCACACTCTGATGATCCTCAGCCTACTCACCTCTACCCAAAGTTCCACCTCTAAGCTGAGGAATTCCTCTATATGTGCACACCTCACACAGGTGTGCTCACTGCTGCCATCTGATACGGGCAAGAGAGTGGGGCAGATCCTGCAGCCTGACACCTCGGTGGCAGCTTATTCCCACTGGAGATCCCTCTGGGAAGCTGCATGAGTCCTGGTGGGTACAGAGCTTAGGGACACCNCCCTTTCTGCTGGGCAGCTTTCCAGCTGCTTTTCCCCAGGTCTGTAGCATTGCATGGAGTTGTTGTGGCCCAAGTGCAGGACCCAGCACTTGACCTTGTTGAACCTCATACAATGGCCTCAGCCTATCTATCCAGTCCATCCAGATGCATCTGTTGAGCCTTTCTACTCTGAAGCAGATCAACACTTCACCCAGCTTGGTGTTGTCTGCAAACTTACTGAGGGNATCTTCCAGCTCAGGAGGCTGGGTACCCAGGGAAGAACTAGTCCTACTACTAGAGGCTGAGGCAAAGAAAATATTCAGTTCCTCAGCCTTTTCCTCATCCCTGGTCACTATGTTTCTTCCTGTATCCAATAAAGGATGAAGATTATCCCTAGTTCTCTTTTTGTTGTTAATGTATTTATAAAAACATTTTTTATTCTCTTTAAGATCAGTAGGCAGGTTAAGTTCTAGTTGGCTTTTGGCCCTTCTCATTTTCTCCCTGCATAACATCACAACATCTTTATAGTTCTCATGAGTGACCTGTCCCCTCTTCCAAGGGTCATAAGCTCTCCTTTTCTTTCTGAGTTCTAGCCAAAGCTCTCCATTCAGCTAGGCTGGTCTTCTTCCCCACCAGCTCAACTTTTGGGACATGAGGATAAACGCAGGAATTGCTCCTGCATCTTTAAGACTTCCTTCTTGAAGTATGTCCAGCCTTCCTGGACTCCTTTGTCCTGCAGGACTGTGTCCCAAGGGACTCT
Organism: Brachypteracias leptosomus; assembly: GCA_013401335.1. Classification (NCBI taxonomy): domain Eukaryota; kingdom Metazoa; phylum Chordata; class Aves; order Coraciiformes; family Brachypteraciidae; genus Brachypteracias; species Brachypteracias leptosomus. Next base: position 23,113 of record VYZX01020753.1, on the reverse strand, counting down.
GTCAATCAGTTTCCTGCCCTCTGGAAGCCCAAGGTTGTAGTTCTACTAACCCTGCTCTGCACTTCTCCAAGAATTGAAAACTTTATTATTTTGTGATCACTATGCTCAAGATGGCCTCCAGTCATTACATCACCCACAATTCCTTCTCTTTCTATTCAAAAGTAGTTCTGAGCAGGGAAATTGAAGTCCCACATGAGAACAAGGGGTAGTACTCATAAAACCTCTCCCAAATGCTTTTAGAGTATTTAATCTGCCTCTTCATCCTGATTGGGTGGTTTATAACAGAGTCTCATCATGATATCATCCTTGTTGGCCTTCCCTCTGACTCTTACCTGCAAAAACTCAACCCTATCATCACCATCATTAGCTGGTGGACATTCATAACTCTCCTTAACATACAGGGCCGCCCCACCATCCCTTCTTCCTTGCCTATCCTTTCTGAAGAGTTGGTAGCTGTTGACAGCAGCACTCCAGTCATGCAAGTTATTCCACCACATTTCTGTGATGGCAACTGTATTATAGTTTTCTTGCTGCACAAAGGCCTCAAGTTACTTCTGTTTGTTACCCATATTGCATGCATTGGTGTAGATGCACTTCAGCTGGGCTAATGGTCCTGCCACCTTTTGTGGAGAGAAGCTCTAATTCCTGCCTGACCAGTCTTAGTAGCTTTTATGATTACTAACCTATCAATAAGCCTTACTTCTTTGCTGCCACATGGATCACCATACCCCACCTCCATTGAGACGGCAGAATGAAAGTCTTCACTAGCCTACTGTTTCACAAGCACTGGCATGACACATCCAGACTCTCTAGCAAGCCTATTTTCATCACCAGCCCCCTTCAAATCTATTTTAAAACTCTTTCAATGAGCCCGGCTCTTCTTGTTTAACCCCTCATCAATCCCTGCAACTTGTAGAATAGAGGAGAACACTACTTGTGCTCCTGAGCCCTTAACCAGCCATCTCAAGGCCCTGAAGTTTCTTTTCCTTGTCTGTGGACTTCCTGATTTAACTTCATCACTGCCTACCTGAGAAATTATTAATGGATGCTAATATGAGTGCTGAACTAGGGTAAGGAATTTTCTCTGTATGCCTGGCCCCAGGATGGCATCGGACTTCCCTAAAATATGGGTCTGGTCTGCCTATAGGGCCTTCCACTCCCTTCAAAAGTGAGCTCCCTGATGACAAGGACATGTCTTTTTTTCTTTACTCAAGCTGTTTCAATGTGATATATATAGTTCAACTTGGCGACACTCCCAAGTTAGGTGAACTATCATCCTTGTCATTATTCAGTTCCCCTTGCAGAGCATTATATCTATTTCACAAGGACATCTGGGAAACTAGGGTAGTTACAGGGAGGACACACCTGCCATGCCTGGCAGAAGCTTGTCACCATTGTTATCTATCCTCTAAGTCATCACGTTCAGCTAGGTGGGATGTGGCTCCAACAGTCTATTTCACTCTCTCACACTCTGATGATCCTCAGCCTACTCACCTCTACCCAAAGTTCCACCTCTAAGCTGAGGAATTCCTCTATATGTGCACACCTCACACAGGTGTGCTCACTGCTGCCATCTGATACGGGCAAGAGAGTGGGGCAGATCCTGCAGCCTGACACCTCGGTGGCAGCTTATTCCCACTGGAGATCCCTCTGGGAAGCTGCATGAGTCCTGGTGGGTACAGAGCTTAGGGACACCATGACTTTCTGCTGGGTGGATAACATTGCTCCCTGGCCAAGCTGGAAGAGCTTCCTGTTTGCCTCAATCTAGCACTCAGCCACAGAACTTACCATTGCCACTGCCACATTTTACACCAACTGAGTAGCACCATNCCTGTATCCAATAAAGGATGAAGATTATCCCTAGTTCTCTTTTTGTTGTTAATGTATTTATAAAAACATTTTTTATTCTCTTTAAGATCAGTAGGCAGGTTAAGTTCTAGTTGGCTTTTGGCCCTTCTCATTTTCTCCCTGCATAGCATCACAACATCTTTATAGTTCTCATGAGTGACCTGTCCCCTCTTCCAAGGGTCATAAGCTCTCCTTTTCTTTCTGAGTTCTAGCCAAAGCTCTCCATTCAGCTAGGCTGGTCTTCTTCCCCACCAGCTCAACTTTTGGGACATGAGGATAAACGCAGGAATTGCTCCTGCATCTTTAAGACTTCCTTCTTGAAGTATGTCCAGCCTTCCTGGACTCCTTTGTCCTGCAGGACTGTGTCCCAAGGGACTCTGTCAATCAGTTTCCTGCCCTCTGGAAGCCCAAGGTTGTAGTTCTACTAACCCTGCTCTGCACTTCTCCAAGAATTGAAAACTTTATTATTTTGTGATCACTATGCTCAAGATGGCCTCCAGTCATTACATCACCCACAATTCCTTCTCTTTCTATTCAAAAGTAGTTCTGAGCAGGGAAATTGAAGTCCCACATGAGAACAAGGGGTAGTACTCATAAAACCTCTCCCAAATGCTTTTAGAGTATTTAATCTGCCTCTTCATCCTGATTGGGTGGTTTATAACAGAGTCTCATCATGATATCATCCTTGTTGGCCTTCCCTCTGACTCTTACCTGCAAAAACTCAACCCTATCATCACCATCATTAGCTGGTGGACATTCATAACTCTCCTTAACATACAGGGCCGCCCCACCATCCCTTCTTCCTTGCCTATCCTTTCTGAAGAGTTGGTAGCTGTTGACAGCAGCACTCCAGTCATGCAAGTTATTCCACCACATTTCTGTGATGGCAACTGTATTATAGTTTTCTTGCTGCACAAAGGCCTCAAGTTACTTCTGTTTGTTACCCATATTGCATGCATTGGTGTAGATGCACTTCAGCTGGGCTAATGGTCCTGCCACCTTTTGTGGAGAGAAGCTCTAATTCCTGCCTGACCAGTCTTAGTAGCTTTTATGATTACTAACCTATCAATAAGCCTTACTTCTTTGCTGCCACATGGATCACCATACCCCACCTCCATTGAGACGGCAGAATGAAAGTCTTCACTAGCCTACTGTTTCACAAGCACTGGCATGACACATCCAGACTCTCTAGCAAGCCTATTTTCATCACCAGCCCCCTTCAAATCTATTTTAAAACTCTTTCAATGAGCCCGGCTCTTCTTGTTTAACCCCTCATCAATCCCTGCAACTTGTAGAATAGAGGAGAACACTACTTGTGCTCCTGAGCCCTTAACCAGCCATCTCAAGGCCCTGAAGTTTCTTTTCCTTGTCTGTGGACTTCCTGATTTAACTTCATCACTGCCTACCTGAGAAATTATTAATGGATGCTAATATGAGTGCTGAACTAGGGTAAGGAATTTTCTCTGTATGCCTGGCCCCAGGATGGCATCGGACTTCCCTAAAATATGGGTCTGGTCTGCCTATAGGGCCTTCCACTCCCTTCAAAAGTGAGCTCCCTGATGACAAGGACATGTCTTTTTTTCTTTACTCAAGCTGTTTCAATGTGATATATATAGTTCAACTTGGCGACACTCCCAAGTTAGGTGAACTATCATCCTTGTCATTATTCAGTTCCCCTTGCAGAGCATTATATCTATTTCACAAGGACATCTGGGAAACTAGGGTAGTTACAGGGAGGACACACCTGCCATGCCTGGCAGAAGCTTGTCACCATTGTTATCTATCCTCTAAGTCATCACGTTCAGCTAGGTGGGGAGAGGATAGGGAATCCTCCATATCATATTATCTGTCTTGACCGCTGGGCCTGTTTCAGGGAAGGTGGGATGTGGCTCCAACAGTCTATTTCACTCTCTCACACTCTGATGATCCTCAGCCTACTCACCTCTACCCAAAGTTCCACCTCTAAGCTGAGGAATTCCTCTATATGTGCACACCTCACACAGGTGTGCTCACTGCTGCCATCTGATACGGGCAAGAGAGTGGGGCAGATCCTGCAGCCTGACACCTCGGTGGCAGCTTATTCCCACTGGAGATCCCTCTGGGAAGCTGCATGAGTCCTGGTGGGTACAGAGCTTAGGGACACCATGACTTTCTGCTGGGTGGATAACATTGCTCCCTGGCCAAGCTGGAAGAGCTTCCTGTTTGCCTCAATCTAGCACTCAGCCACAGAACTTACCATTGCCACTGCCACATTTTACACCAACTGAGTAGCACCATTCATTAACTGATCATTGGTTATTTGCATATGTATTGGGAAGGAAGCAGTCAGGTTTATCTTCCCCTCTTCTGAAGGGTTCTTAGGAGCAAAAATGAGGGGCATTTCTCACCCTTAGGTCTTGAATGTTGTTTTTATTTCTTCTTGGTATTGTTGCCTGGGTCATTCACTTGTCACTGTCACAGTAGGCTAGCGAGCAAGAAGAAATTATAGCTTTAGGAGCAAGCCCTGATGTATGACACACATGAAAAGCTTCCTTCCCAAACTAGCACTGGTGTTTTGAGTTTCATTAAAGCTGTTATACAGTAAAAGATATGCATAAAAAAATGTATTGTGTACATGAATTTGAGGTTTTGCCTGCTAGAACAAACATATTTTGTGAAAAACAACTATTGGTTAGTTAACACTGCAAATGACATCCAATATTTTGAGGTTTGATGCCCTTAAAGAATCCTAGACAGTACAGTGATTGGAATCTCTTTTCCTGCATGGGGAGGTTATTACTGTGAGATAAGATGCAATAGCTGTTTTAATATTTCATTGACGTATGGGGGGAAAGGAGGAAAAAACCCACATTCAATTCATTTTCAAGCAGTGCATCCACTGAAGCAGTACCTGAGAGCAGCCTGTGCATTAACACATCTGATTAATTTATCTGTCAAGATTTTCAAAGCAGTTCTGCCTACAGGCTAATATTTAGGAAATTTCATAGATAGACTTCTTGACTGTGTTTCCTAGGCATAAAGTTAACCTCCTTCACAAGGTTTTAAAGTAGTCCTTTTTCCTGGTATTAGTGTTTCTTTGTCTGTAACAATATTACAGAAGCTAACTGTTAGAGATAAGATAATCATTCCATGGGTATTCAGGAAAAAAGTAGTAATAATAATTAATAATAATAATAACAACAACAACAATAATAAATAATATAAATTTGGAGACACTATAGACTGACATTGGGGATTTGTGGGGCTACCAAGTTGTTGGGGTTTTTTTTCCGGAAATCTGAAATTGCATTTTTTAGGCAGAAAAAGCACTGAATGAGCATACTTATTCTGAGCTATGATACATGCAACAAGAATATATAATTATAAAAATGTGTCAACTGGAGTAAAAAAATGACATTACAACTTCTAAATGGGGTTACATCTCCGCTTATATCTAAAGTTAATCCATTCTCTGGTTTATGTCTTCACAGAACTTCTGAAACAACGATGATAGGACTATTGCCTCTGATAAGTCAATAAAAAATTCAATTCTTCTATTCTTGCAAATATTATCAATGTGTATTGTCAAAAACCATAAGAAAAAATCTTCATTTTTCTTTAAGTAAAACTTGTTCTTAACCACTAGCTACTACAAATGAGGAATTTGAATCCAAATATGTTTTTTGATATTATTCAGATATGGTTTGTAGTTGAAGAAAAAGCTTTCAATATTTACTTTTTAGATTTCATCTACAATCACATGAAGCCACACAAAAAAGATACCTGCTATTTACAGACAAAAGTTCACACAAACAACTTCTGAGATTTAATTTAACTTGGATCTGAACCCAAATGCCATTTATTTAGAGAAATTATTCCAGATTCATATAATTCTCCCTTCAGTGCACCTTAATTTTCAGGATGGGGAAGAAAAATCTAAAAAATTTCTAGGTTTCTGTAAGTAAGAAACTGTGTAGAGTAACTGTAAAACCTTCCCAACACCAAAATTTTATTTTAAAATGTATACTAGAAGATGAACTGGAAGATTCTTGGGGAACTTTCTCCCCAAGCCACATCCTCAGTCACATATCTGGCTTTAAAAATGCTAAAAGACAAGCTAGATGTCTTCATATTTTATTGTAGGCTGTGAGAATGGCCTGTAATAATGGCTTTTTGAAATACAACTATTAAATCCTGTAAACATCAGGGAACTGCGAACCTTTCTAGGCTGCTGGTCTTGTCATATGGGCAGAGTCCAAAGACCCATCGAGGATATAGTGTTTATGTTCAATGAGCTGTCAAAATGTAATTAAAATTTTTTGGAATACTTACATGTTAGCACATTTGAAAGAAAAAAAGTGTCATAAAGGAAAAGGGAATGTAATTTATCACACTAAAATAAGAATGCTGAAGAAATGTGAACTGCATTTTAGGGACACTGCCAACAACCAGTCATGCATATCCATTCTTCTATCAGTGTTAAACTTGTGCATTGTATTTTCTTTTCTTTCCCTTTTTAAAAAATTGTTTTTCTATTTGAAAAACACAGAAGATGTGGGTGGAAACAGGCACAGAAGAAGTAGAGGAAAAAAAAGTAATTATATCACCTCTTTTTTTACCTCATATTCTGAGACTTGGAATTTGGAAATACACCCAGTCATGTTCCGTCATCCAGGTCATTTTGAAAATCTTAAACACATTACAGTTCTCCTTATCCACTGAGGGGTATAATCATATAACTGTAGTATGTCCCTATCCAAATAAAAATTATTTTCATTGCCATAACTGTTGCATTTTTAGGGTGGAAATTAGCAAGTCTCTGTCTTTGGTTTCAATTAAATTTATGGAAACACAGAAAGGCTGTTTTATACAGAAGTTTGAACAAAATAGTAGGACTACCAACACAAATCTCACCTTGACTGAGGAATTATCATTTATTGTCTTTCCATTATGTTATTCATGTCATTTATCTTGGAGTCACAAGTAGATGCCTAATTTAAGTTTAATACTTAATTTCCTTCCATAAGAAAGGATAAGCACCTGTACATATTACTTCACCTAAGCCATAGATAGTGGCACCTCTGTACAATGACTACAGATCTTTGCAGAAGCTATCTGGAATCTCTTAAACAGAAAAAGAAGTGGAAGAGGTCCAGCTTAAGTATTTAGGCCAAGAAAAGTCAAAAAGGTGAGCATCAGAATTCCACATGTTTAAAATACAGCACTTAACCAGGTTTCATAAAACTGAAAAATCTATTTCTTTGCTCTCTGTTTTCCCCCATTTTTTTTTGCATAATTGAACACATCAACACCTACCTCCTGGTAAGTATACCAGATGTGAAGCTCACCAGATCTGATTTCATTGTTATCTTCCTGTGAGTTGTGCAGATCTTTCGTTTAGCAATGGAGGAAAGGTAAAGACTATTTATTCAGAAAAGAGGTTGATATTTGACTAAAATACTCAAAAAGTTACCAAGGCAAGTTACAGTCCCTTAAAGTACTTTAAAATCTCATTATTTCTCAAGTGTTCAAATGTTTAACTAATAAAGAACTGCAATCACAATCTAAAACTCTGACTGTGGCTGATGTAAATTCAACACATGTAGCTACAACAGCTGTGCCATGCAGGTGTGTTTAAAAAAGAAAAGCAACAGCATTTTCTTCTTTTTTCTTTAAATTTTTATTTTCTTTAATAGACAGGTTTGTATGTTGAATGTTATTATCAGGATCACTGTATGTGAATCAGTCCTGAGTTTGTGCTTTTTTTCCTCCTAAATCAGGGTCAAGACCACTGCTGTCTTTTAACAAGAATAATGATCAACCATTTTACAAGAACTCCCAAGAATCAGACACAAAGATCAAGCTATTATGTCTGTGGAACTTTCTCACTCAAGTTCAACTAGCTAGCATATCTATGTAAAGGCAAAAATCTTGAGTGCTGGCTTTCTTTAATTTTTTTTCCCCTCCAGATTGCTTACATGACTTATCTACTCTGATCTAGACATAGATCATTCAGATATTCTTCAGTCAGCTGAATTATCAAGTACCAAATTAATCCCATATTTTATGTTCAATTTGCTCCCCAAAGAAAAAGAAATATAAATATATTTTGTTTACATATAGCTTACTATTAAGGAGCCCAAACTAACTTTTGCAAAAGATCAGACATGAATTAATTGCTGTTCATTTACTTTGATGAAGTGACAAAAAAGTTTAGGCATGCTCTTGTTCTGGCAATAACTCCTCTCACAGTAGCAATCCCTCTTTTATCTGCACCAATGATTAAAAAATGGATGGTGTGATGAAGCCATTGGATTTTATCAGAACACCTATCATTATCTATTGGCAATGTTATTCCTATTAGCAGTGACAAAGATGACAATTTTTGAAGTTCCTGACTTTAGCTAGAATATTTGCAGGCTCTCCAATATGTTTAAAGTTTCTTTTTTTGAGGAGGGCTAAGTTAGCAAAGCTGATGCATGGATCTTCTTGGTAGCACTAAAAGATGGCAGAATAAGAGAGAAGAAAGACAGTTCTGTCTTGGAAGATGGAGATATAACAGTTATCTAAGGAATGAGAAAAAGAGTATTGATGATCTAAGGCATGTAGCGTTCCAAGACACATAAGCATTTATGTACATAAATATGCACAAATAAAACTAAGTCAACCTATTGCCTAATGCCTTTGTCATTTGTTAATGAATAAATGATCACAATAAAATCCAGCTTCTCATTACAATCTGTTAAATCTGTTGTGGTGTGCTTTGATGCAAGAGAAGCAATATTTGATCATTAAAAAATTAAGATCAAATAGAGAATTAAAGATATTGTTGCTTTTATGGATGCTATGCATGTTATTCTCTTTCTGACAGAAAAAGAAATTATACAGAAGGGATTTGCATAAAATCATACAGAAAAGTTTTAAAATACATGAAGCAATTACATTTAAATCTAATGACCAGTCTAATTCTTTTTTTTTCTTTAGTGCCACATTAGGTCATATGTGAAGCCTAGTTCTCTAGTCCTCCCTGAGAATATGCAGAGCTATTGAACAGATGTTATCCAGCTGTAGCTGGACCCCAGATAAAAGAATCAATTTGTTGCAATGAGTCCTCCTAGAAACTATCACAAAACAAATTAAGCAGGTGATTGGGAAAAGCCAACATGGATTTGCCAAAAGTAAATTATGCCTCCTAACTTAATCACTTTCTATGACATATTAACATCTTCTATCAACATGGAGAGAGCAGTGGAAGTTGTTCAGCTGGATCTCAACAAAGTGCGCAACACTGTTTCCCACAACCTTCTCCTGGATAAACTGTCATGATACAGGCTGGATGGGTGATCTGTGAGATGGGCAGGAAATTGACTAACAGGCTGCACTCAGGATGGTGATCAGTGGTTTTTACTCAGACTGGTAACCTGTCATAAATGGGCTTCCCATAGATATGAATACTAGGCCCTATGCTCTTCAGCATCTTCATAAATGATCTGGATGGTGGGAATGAAAGCACCTTCACCAAGTTTGTTGATGACACCAAATGAGATGGTGAAGTGGATGTGTCAGAAGGAAGAGAGATCCTAAAGAGAGACTTGGACAGATGGGAAGACTGGGCTGGGAAGAACAGTATGAAGTTCAACAAAGACAAGTACAAAGTCCTACGTCTGCGATTGAATAACCAAAGCCCAGAACAGGCTGTATGGCTGGAGAGCAACTTTGCTGAAAGGGATCTGGGTGTCTGGTGGACAACAAGGTGAACATGTGTCTTAAGCTGCATCTGCAAGGCCATTACCAGCAGAGATAGAGACATGATCATCCTACACTACTTGATGCATGTCAGGCCTCACCTAGGGTACTGTGCCCAGTTCTAGTGGCCACAGTTCAAAAAAGATGCAGACAGTGGTCCAAAGGAGGGCCATGAAGATGACCAAAGGGTTGGAGAACCTGTCCTCAAATATAATCTCATCTAGGCTTTCTTTCCCACAAATGGCTGGATCAGATGATCTTCTGAGGTCCTTTCCAACCTAGGCTGTTCTATGATGCTAAGATTCTAATGTCCTGTGCACATTTTATATGGTAGATCTGCACATGTGCAGAAGGTTGCAGTCAGATATGTTGCACGTGAAAAGAGAAGCTCCTGTCACTTTTCTGGTTAAATCACTTCATGTTTACCCCATCACTCATTGGAGGATACTTCCTCCATATCCTTAATTCTCCAAGCTACTAATAATTTTCTTTCATTTTGTAACTCCTACATATCTCATGTATAACAGAGTCTATAAATATTGTTCTGAATCCATGCTGAATACTCTTCATTCTATCCTGAGGGAAGAACTTTCCCAAAAGTTGTAAATACACTGTTTTTAACTTCATTAAATATCTTTGGGTTTCATACTACCAGAGGTAAAAAGAGAATGCATTTCTTTTCCCTGTGGCTTTCAGTATTATTTTTTTTCTCCAGCATATCCGGTCTTGCTTCGCCTAAAACAAACAGCCCCAATCTTTGCTGATATAATGTCTTCAGCTTCCAGAAGTATGTGTTTTATATATAAAAATGTAATTTTTATATATACATTTATTTATTTATAAACTAAACCATTCTAGTTCATGAGTGTAATAGGCACTTATAGGGTATGGCACATTTAGCTATAAGACAGGCTGTTGAAATATATCATAGGAAATGCTTTTTTCTCTCTGTTGACTAACAAGGAGAATAAGTTGACTAACTTAGAAATAAAGGATCAAAAATTGTGTAGATTCATCCTGCTGTTTCAGCAAATACAAGACAGTTCTACTTCTCTTTGGATTTTGTATTCCCAGTCAGTGCTTCAAGACTGGCATATAATACCTTATGTATTGACAAGTTAAAGGACAATGGTGGATTGAATGCCATTGCTTGTGTAGTGCCTGATATTTTTTTACTACACTTTGCTTCTGTAATAGGTCAACCAAGAATGACAGTTACCACTGAAATAACATAGATGAAGGAGTAATTTGATGCCTATATGTAATAATTTACATGACAGCAGGAGATCTGATAGTATCTGATAGTGGGTTGAACCACAAGAAGTAAATATGGAGATCTGTGGTAATGACTGCTCAGGAGTCCATTTTAGACAGAAAGAATTTGCTTGTTTTTTTTCCTAAACAGCTCCATGCATCACAAAATGACAGGGGAAATGATTCTTCACTAAGATAAAGTACATAGAAAATTCATATTCAATTACTGCAGGAATAATTTTTCATGACTGTAAGTTTTCTTTTCTTCTTTCTCATGAGATTATCCCAGAAAGTCTGCACCAGTAGTGCTGTTCTTACCCTACTAAAGTTAGTACACTAGACTAATGGAAATATTTTGTTTCTTAGAAAATGTCAGCAGGTATGTTGTAATTCCCATAGTAAGCACATTTATGCAAGAGCTTATATCAAGAAAGTTCTGTTATTTCAGATTTTTTTGTTGTGTTGGTTTTGTTGTTGTTTTTTAACAAAGGAAAAAATCTGGATACATATGGATTTCACAAAAGCACATATTCATCCAACTAAAGACTAGTAAAAAGTATTTCAATAGTAGAAGTCCAAGATCATAGAATCTCTTCCCACATAATGCACAGGAGAAAGGAGTAAAACAAACGAAACAAAGTATTCATAGAATCATTTAGGTTGGAAAAGACTTTTAAGTTATTTTATTATAATTTCTAGAATAAAATGTAAATTATTAAAAACCCAGCACTATGAGGTAACAAAAAGACAAAAGAAAACATTCAATACAAGCATTATAAGCAGAGTGTAGTTTTAAAATATATTTATGTAACAGAGACATGAGCTCTAGAGATTGTAGAAGCCTAAGTGAAGGCAAACCACTAAATTTCCTACTCTCAGCTAACCACTACAAAAAGGAGAAAGCTTAATGTCTCACTCTTGTTATCTTTTTTATTTATTAAAAGTGATAAGTTTACACTCCCAAATAGGTGTTTTTTCCTAGCTCCTTTGCAGATCTGCAATGTCAATATGCACTTTTATACTTTTTCCCCTCCTTCCCACACCTCTGAGCACTGCATATCTACATATATTCCTGTTATCTGGCCTAAGACTGAATTTAATCAGACCTGGAAAAGTATGGAAAATATGTGTAAAACAACAGAGAGAGATATCTCTAAGGATCAACAACTGACAAGAAATAAGGTGATTTATTTACTTTCCTGCTGAGGAGGCAGCTATGGTGTTTTGATTAGCCTGAAAACTCATAATATATTTTTGTCATTTAGTAAAGTTTGAGAATGCTGATAAAGCAGCAATAAAGTAGTAGGAGAGTATAGCACTAAAACTGTAGTACTAGGGTTAGAGTAGAAAATACATCTGGGATTATTAAATATTCAACCTCCTTATATCTCCTTGCAGCAAACTTGAAATTTCACAAAGAGCACAAAGTACAGCAAGTGGAGTCCCATTCCATATTGATAAGCCCTTAATTTCAATTTTGTTTCCAAGAAAAAACATGAGTCAACAAGAGGAGAACTTTGGGCTACATAAAAGTGTTATCTGTATTAATGGGGCAAGTCCAGCAAAACGATGGCTAGAAGTGCTGATAAATAGAAGGTAGTTTAAACTATGCTGATGTGTCTATTCCATTTTCTCAGCAGACTATGAGCAGCATAATTAGATTGGATTTTTGCTCTGCATCCAAAGGGTATTCATTCCTTGTGTCTGTCTCCTTTTTACAGCAAGTATCTGGGAGTGATATTCTGTGATATTAACACTATCACTGGGAAATGAACCCTTAGCATGCTTTTGGCTGAGGTACAACTTCTCTCACCTAAAACCAGCAAAGATACCTACATAGTCATAATGATCTGAACTATGCAATTTGTGAAATAAAGGTATAGGTCTCAGTATACCTTTAACAGATGTAGAGACATACCTTTAAATTTTAATTACATTTTTTTCTGCTTATAGGTTAACTGATTTTAACCTGTCATTGAACAAGAGAACATGAAGAGCCTATTTAAACAAAGTCTATGTGCTCTACCACTGTCACTCAGTTGTGAAACTCCTATAAAAACAAACAAAAAAAAGGACTTAGTCTTGGAAAATTGCAAGATTTATTAGGGCATTTGAAGGCTGAGGATAATGAGAGGTGTCTGTTCCACATAGTTCCCAGCTGACACTCCAGAAGGATGCAAGTTTCTCTTTGGTCCAAAGTTGAGCTCCAAGGAGGGATTTAATTTGAGGTTATCTAAACTTCAGTGTCTACTTGCAGGTTTCTTTGCAAGAGCTAGTTAATAGACTTAAGCTAATCCTAACAGTCTGAAAAGCTCTATTAGTTGACTACAACTAGTGCTACTTGTAAGGCCCTAGAGTAACTGAGATACCTATGTGGCAGGTATAATATGGGACAAAAGGGAGACTCACTCTCATCTTGAGTGACACTGGGCAGCCAAGCAAGGTATGTTCTGACATTGTGACTATATTAGGTGACTGTGTTTACCCAATGAATTGTCTTCTAGAAATCTACTTTAGTGGCAGATGTGTCATTTGATATACTCCAATCACTGTATTAACTAAATGCTTAGAATCACATCTGTAGCCACCTGCATGACAACATAATAATGCAGATTTCTTAAACTTGAACTGAATTAATTCCACTGGAATGTGCAACCATTCTGTATTAATAACACAAAATTTGAAAGATACGTGGCACTACTGTACTATGAGCTTGATCACTACAAAATTGGCTTAAGTATACACTGAGAAATCTACTCTAGCTTGTGAAATTTTACTTAAACCCCCTCCTGAGTGCAGCTGTATTTCCCACAGAATAGGCAGGTTAGAAGATGAGCAGTAAAAGTGTGGGATCAATTTTTCCATAAACAAGTCCTTGGAATGCCAGTTGGACATAAAATCCAAGAAACACCAGGCTAAGATGTTAACGTTCCTTTAACATTTTACTATAAACAGTATGATCAGGTATGATCTACACTGATTAGGTCATCTGCCATCTCTTTTCAACAAATCTGTTTCAGGAAATGAAGTCATTATCATACTGGGTAATGATAATTCACAATTGCTGAGGACTTGAATTTTGAAGAGTGGATAAAATGCTTGACTGGTACTCCTTTACAAATATCATGTAGCAAGAACAGTGCTGCATTTTGCACTTGAAGACAGAAGTCATCATATGAGAAGACTCTCAGTTTTCAAAGACCTTATACCTAACCAAAAGTTAAAAATCATGTTTGATGTGCTACATGTGATCTGCTATTTCCAGCAACCACTTTTCGACAGCCAACGTATTGCTTGCAGAAAAACATGACAATATATTACTATTTTGATTACATTGCTAAGAAACTCAGACTGAGTATCAACATAAAGAGATAGAAGTCCTATTCTGGACATAATCTGAAAGAAAAGCTATCAAAACAAGTATCAAATATTGTCAGTAAAGCACTGAGCTCCGCAGATAAATTCTGTTACTATGGCCACCTCTGTCTTAAAACTCTGTGAAGGATGAGAAAATCACACAGAATAAACACCAAAGAAGGCTTTAAGGAGATTAGAATATCTTATCCAAAAGAGGATCCAACTTAAAACAAAACTAAATGTCTATTATACAGTAGTGACTTCCATTTTTTTGTACAGCTAAGAAACTTGAGCTATTTGTTGCTACGTTAAGCACCTCAATTAATTTCAAAAGCATTTTTTTCCATGCACTTCATGGCTTAAAATAACAAGGTCTGATCCTAGACACTGAGATCTTAAAGCATTCTTCCACACCAGATAATGCTTCTCTAGGTCAGCTAACACAGCTTTGGGCAAGTGCTATGTATTTTGATGAAAGATGGCTCAGAGCAAGTTGAAATAGGGTGAATGGCTGAAAGGCAAGACAATGAAATGTTACAGACACCCACAAGACGTATCTTCATCTGTCGTGTTAGTTCTTCAACAGGGGAACTTTCAACTAGAGATGATCTGCTTTAATGAAGATGCATCAAAGCCTAGGATTAAAAGCTGTGAAGCCCAAAAGGCTCCAGAGAATGCAAGCATGTCACCAAAACTCAAGACACCTGTTTCCACAGCAAAAACTGATTTCCCAGAAAAGCCGTAAAAGTTGCGTACTTTTAAACTAAGCTGATGAGAAGCTATCATGATCTAAGAAGTATCCACATTATAAACTCAAAATTTAGAAATTAGGCCTCTGGCTGAATTTGCAAACTGAACTCTTAAGTCTGTCACAGAAGATTTATAGCACTATGTTATCACGCTAAGGAAGAAATATGCAAGCGATGTAGGGTTTTGTTGAAGTTCATCCTAAAACAGCATAGCTTAATGTGCCTCCATCGAAGTCAATTTTTAATAGGAATGAAGCTATGAATTTCAAAATCTGCTTTAGAACTTGTAATTGGTATTGCAGCTGTTATGTGGAATGCTTCTAATTTAATATTTTTAAAATGTTCAATATTAACTTACAACATTAAGATGTACCTGTCTTTTGTAATATGAAACAATTTTATAACATCGTCTATTAGTTTCTTTACATCTAATATAGCACTGGTGCTCTGCTTCATGTTGACCACATCATAGGACTTTCTAAATGAAATCAGCATGTACATTTGAATTTAGGAAGTTACTGGGTAATGAGAGTTAGGCTGTATACACTTTCACCTGTATCAAGTACTCTCTTTTCCTTTAAAACTACACACAATATACACACTCAAATAGAGGTAGAAGGTTTCATTCAAAGAGGTATTTTGAGAAAGATAAATGTACTTTGAGAAATAGATAATTTTCCGAATACTAGAGATATTAACTGCAAGTACTGAGTGAAGCAAGAGCTCTTTCAGAACAGTAGTGTATGATCATCTAATTGAGGAATATTACACAATGTATAAAGCACAAATTGATATAGCTAAGTTACCATTGCCCAGGCAGTCTTTTGTCTTTATTTCTTATAGCTTCTAAGTGTTCGATTTCATAGTGTTAACATTATTTCTAAAGTATCTCTGTGTGCAAATTTATGTATGTAAGTCAATTGGCTACATTTGGAGTACCGTGTCCAGTTCTGGGTTTCCCAGTTCAAGAGAGACAGAGGACTACTGGAGAGAATCCAATGAAGGGCTTTGAGGATGATTAAGGGACTGGAACACCTGCCTTATGAACCGGCAGGGAAAATGACAGGCCTGGCTGAACAGGGAGCTTTTGCAGGGACTTAGGAGAAAGAGGAGAGTCTACCAACTTTGGAAGAAGTGTCAGGCTACTCAAGAAGAGTATAGAGATTTAGTTAGGTCATGTAGAAAGAACATTAGGAAGATAAAAGCTCAGCTAGCACTCAGTCTGGCCACTGTTGCAAGAGATAATAGAAAGTGGTTTTACAAATAAATTAACAACAAAAGAAGAGTCAGGGAGAATCTCCATCCTTTACTGGATGTGAGGGGCAATATTGTGACCAAGGATGAAGAAAAGTCTGAGGTACTTAATGCCTTCTTTGCCTCAATCTTTAATAGCCAGACCAGTTATCTTCATGGTATTCAGTCCCCTGAGCTGGAAGACAGGGATGGAGACCACAATAATCCCTTCATAATCCAGGAAGTAGTCATTAATGACCTGCTATGCCAACTGGACATTATAGGGCCAGATGAGATCCACCTGACAGTACTGAGGAAGCTGGCATAGGAACTTACCAAGCCACTCTCCATTATTTATCATCAGTCCTGGTTGACAGGGGAGGGCCTGGATGGCTGAAGGCTTGCCAATGTGACGCCCATCTACAAGAACGGAAGGAAGGAGGATCTGGGAACTGTAAACCTGCCAGCCTGACCTCAGTACTGGGGAATATTATGGAGCAGTTCATCTTGGGTACACTCACATGGCAAGTGTGAGACAACTGGGGCATCAGGCCCAGGCAGCATAGGTTTACAAAGGGCAGGTACTGTTTGACCAACTGATCTCCTCCTATGACCAGGTGATCCACCTAGTGGATGAGGGCAAGGCGGTTGATGTTGTCTACCTGGATTTCAGTAAGGCATGTGACACCGTCTCCCACAGTATCTTGTTGAACAAGTTGGTGGCTCGTGGCTTAGACAGGTGTACTCTTCTCTGGATTAAAAACCGGCTGGATGGCCAAGCCCAGAGAGTTTTGGTAAATGGAGTTAAATCCAGTTGATGGCTGGTCACAAGTGTTATTCCCCACAGCTCAGTTTTGGGTCCGATCTTGTTTAATATCTTTATCAATGATCTGGATGAGGGGATCAAGTGCACCCTCAGTAAATTTGCAGATGATNCTAAAGGGTGAGTGTCAAGAGGATGGGTCCAGTCTCTTGTCAGTAGTGCTCAGTGATAGGATGAGGGTCAATGGTCACAAACTGGTACACAGGAGGTTCTACCTCAACATCAGGAAAAACTTCTTTACTGTGAGGGCGATGGGGCACTGGAACAGGCTCCATCAGGTTGTGGACTCTCCCTCTCTGGACACTTTTAAAACCCACCTGGACATGTTCCTGTGTAACCTGCCCTAGGTGAACCTTCTTTGGCAGGGGAGTTGGACTAGATGATCTCCAGAGATCCCTTTCAACCTCCACTATTCTGTGATTCTGTGATTCTGTAATTATATCTGATACTAATGTTTTCTGTCTCTTTTTTTTTTTCTGTTCGGATATTAACCATATAAT
>VYZX01020752.1:10329-34833 GCA_013401335.1 Brachypteracias leptosomus | reverse complement strand
TAATAAAAAGTGTTTTTACAAATATATTAACAACAAAAAGAGAACCAGGGAGAATCTCCATCCTTTATTGGATGCAAGGGGGAACATCGTTACCAAGGATGAGGAAAAGGCTGAGGCACTTAATGCCTTCTTTGCCCCAGTCTTTAGTTGTCAGGCCAGTTATCCTCATGGTATTTGGTCCCCTGAGCTGGAAGATAGGGATGGACATCAGAATAATCCCCTCATAATCCAGGAAATAGTAGTGAATAACCTGTTAGGCTAATTGGGCACCCATAAGCCTATGGGGCCAGATGAAATCTCCATTATTTATCAGCAGTTCTGGTTAACTGGGGAGGTCCCGGATGACTGGAAACTTGCCAATGTGACACCCATCTACAAGAAGGGCAGGAAGGAGGAGCTGGGGGTCTACAGGCCTGTCAGCCTGACCTTGGTACAGGGGAAGATTATGGAACAGTTCATCTTGGGAGTGATCATGCGGCAAGTGCAGGACAACAGGGGGACCAGACCCAGGCAACATGGGTTCATGAAGGGCAAATCCTCTTTAACCAACCTGATGTCCTTCTATGATCAGGTGACATGCCTAGTAGATGAGGGAAAAGCAGTGGATGTTGTCTACCTGGACTTCAGTAAGGCATTTGACACTTTTTTCCACAGCATTCTGATGGAGAATCTGGCCACTTATGGTTTAGAGAGGTGGACTCTTCACTGGGTTAAAAGCTGGCTGGATGGCCAAGCCCAGAGAGTTGTGGTGAATAGGGTTAAATACAGCTGGTGACTGGTTACAAGCGGTGTCTCTCAGGGCTCAGTTTTGGGGCCGGTCTTGTTTAATATCTTCATTGATGACATGGATGAGAAGATTGTGTGCACCCTCAGTAACTTTGCAGGTGACACGAAATTGAGCAGAAGTGTCGATCTGCTTGAGGGTAGGAAGGCTCTGCAGAGGGATTTGGGCAGACTGGAGTGATGGACTGAGGTCAGATGTATGAGGTTTAACAAGGCCAAGTGCCAAGTCATGCACTTCAGTCACAACAACTCCATGCATCAATACAGGCTTGGGGAAGAGTGGTTGGAGAGGTGCCTGGCAAAAAAGCATCTAGGGGTGTTGGTTGACAGCTGTCTGAACATGATCCAGCAGTGTGCCTAGGTGGCCAAGAAGGCCAATGGCATCCTGGCCTGCATCAGAAATGGTGTGACCAGCAGGAGCAGGAAGGTGATCGTGCTCTTGTACCCGGCACTCATGAGACCGCGCCTTGAGTACTGTGTCCTGTTTTGGACACCACAGTATAAGAAGGAAATTGAGGTGCTGGAGCGGGTCCAGAGAAGGGCAACGAGACTGGTGAGAAGTCTGGAAAACATGACTTATGAAGAGCGGCTAAGGGAACTGGGGTTGTTTAGTCTAGAGAAGAGAAGACTGAGAGGAGACCTCATTGCTCTCTACAATTACCTAAAAGGAGGTTGTACTGAGGCTGGTGTTGGTCTCTTCTCCCAAATCACTAATGATAGGATGAGAGGAAATGGCCTCAAGTTGCATTAGGTGAGGTTTAGAATGGATATTAGGAAGAAATTCTTTACTGAGAGAGTGGTCAGGCACTGGAACAGACCACTCAGGAAAGTGGTGGGGTCACCATCCCTGGAGGTGTTTAAAAAACAAGTAGATGTAGCACTTGAGGCTAGTGGTTAGGGAGATGTTGGGATGAAGGTTGGATTTGATGATCCTAGAGGTCCTTCCCAACCATAATGATTTTATGATTCTATCAAACTGTGAAGGTGTTAATACAGCTGTAGTTCCTCATGTAGTGAAATTTACTCTTAATCTAAAGGATTTGATTTGCCTCATAGACAAATCAGTGGCAATGTTTTAAATACATGGGTTTATCAGGTAACTGAGGAGACTTCAATATTCCTCCTACCACTTCATTCTGTGTTTATGGTCCAGTTTGATTTTTTGCCTTTGTGGATGATGTGAGAATGGGATCATTTATCTAGGATTTTAGGATTCCGCCCACCTCTGTTGGGACAGGAACTTCAGCTGTCTGCCTGCTGTGCAGAAAACCCAGAAAAACAAGCATAGCTCCTGTTCAGTGGCTCTGAGCTACCCAGAACATACTCTGCACACACTAGCCATCTGCTCTCTCATTTTGTGCTCAAATTTGCAGTGGACATCAAGGGTAGGCAGCGGGTGTTACAGCTTTGTCCAGGATAGATACAAGGGTCACAGTACTGTGCACAGTATACTCCTGAACTTACTGTAGATGGACCCATGCAAATCCTCTTACTTTTGGGCTGTCCAAGAGCCAAAATGATGTCTACCTGCCATAGGTTGCTAATTTTGTCAAAGTGCCTGTGATCCCTTCTGTCTTAAATCTGTTCATCTTCACAACATTGTAAAAGGCTATGAAAACCATTGCCTTTACATAGGGAGATAACAGTGTTCCAGATTAAAAAATGAGTATTAAAATAGTAACACTCAAAGCCATTAAAAATCATTGTAAAAAAATTTTAAACATTTAAGCAAAATTCAGACAAATTTGAAATATTTCTTCTCCAAATATGACCAGCTGCTGTTTCTATTGCAAGACTTCTGAGCTTAATTATGTCTCTTTTAAAGTTGTTTGCTTTCTGTCCTCAGGAATATATAGATTTGACTCAGACTTCACAAGCCTGAAAACTTATCAGATATTTCTAAACACAAAAAGGATCAAGAAATTAGTCATGTTTCCAGCTATATTTCTTCAGCTGATACTTTCCCACATATTCACTAGCTTGCATTTCTCACCAAAATGTTGATACACTTTCCAGTTTCTTGTAAGTAACAGAGACCGGGAGAAGAAAGTAGTGAAAATATTATCAAGATATGTCTACAGTAAAACTAGCGTAATACAATGCAGTAGCAAGAAGAACATTTGTCAAGTATTTGGCTGCAATCCTGTTGTCTTCTCAATGGCATCTAAAATGATGCCTCTCCCTTCCCTGCTTTATCTCTCTCACTCTATACATGTAGTTTATACTGAGTAGAAGAACACTCTGGCCCTGATATTGAAACCTGTTTCTCTTAGCAAAAAATATTCTTGTGGGTAGAACAATAAGTAGAGAAAGAAACCAAATGCAAGCCTCATCATGGTATTCTAGATTAGGAACTTTCTCACTTCTTTGGATCAGGTGAACTGAGCTTGGTATACCATGTTACTTGGAGACTTTATACATTTTGTATGTTAGCATATTCAAAAAAAGGTCTTGGAAAAGGGAATGGGATACAGGACTCCATCATTCAAGTATTTTCACTGCTAGGCTATGATCTTATTCTTCTGGTGTTTACCATTTTGATTATTGACATTTTAATTATTTACAGAAATGTTAAAACATTGATGGGATATGTTGATAACGTCTAACTTATCCACTACAAAGATTTGAATGTACTTATGTATGAGGGTTTTGCTTTGATTTATGTTGGCTTCTTTTGTTTGTCTTTTTAGTATTTTTCTCCTGAGAACGAGGAATGAATATGAGTACTTACAGATGTGTTCGTACTTCAAACCAGTGTTTTAATTACTATATAAAAGCAGTATTTCCTCCTTCTGTGGTGCCAAGAGAATAAGAGTAGACATAGATATCTAACTGCAGGAGACAGTTCTGAACTAAGAGCTCTGAGAAAACTTCCAGCTAGTCTTAAAAGATACTTGAGTACTCTTGAACTGAACTAAGAAAATGATAGCTATGTTTTTGTCTCCTCTTTTCTAACTTTGTGTGCCAATATAAGGGTCAACATCAACAAGTGTTGGAGTAGCCACATGACTGCTGAAGGTAACCTCAACCATCTTTGACTGGAAGCCTCCATTATGAAATCTGTTGTTGGCTTCCCAGATGTGTCATAAAATTAAAATGAAAGAGACTTCTTACATATGCATGCTGTAATTTTAGTAGAACAATATCATCTTGACAAGAAGGATTCGGTCTTTGATTGCAAAAGGAAAATGTATTGTGTATTTAAATATGTGCGTATATTTTTACAGTGCAAGAGAAACCACTATATATATATCTGACATTTCTCTGAAATAGACATATTAAAGTTATATATAATTTTTATAATGCATTTGATAGATATGATATAATGCATTATATAGTAATACATATATATTACATTTATATTTAAATAACTACAATCAACCCTTTAATTATTTTTCTTATGTTAAGACCTGCAGTACTGTAGAAAAGTAAAGGACAACAATTTTACCCTCAACTCTACTTGGGTATGGTAGGATCCTTTCATATTTCATTGATGTAAGAATAAACCATTCTTTCCAACATAGTAGAGAGTAGTTTTACAAAGAAAATACTTATTTTATTTTTACTTAAGAAAAGCAACTTCCATATCTCAGAGAATCATCCGGAAAATTACTGTGCCCCTGTCAAGATTAAGAGGCTGGCCACTAGATGAATGACAGATTGGTCTCTATTAACCCCTCTCCCTTCCTAAAGGGAAAGAGAAAGGGAATAAAGGAGACACACTTATGGATTATAAAATAAAGCTAAAACAGCTTTAAAGAAAATAGTAATGAAAAAATTAAATATATACAAATACATACAAAACCAGTGTCAAACACAACCATCGTGATGGTAATTATGTCACCATCACCACTGATGCTGGTGAACAGGCATTTGGGAAGTCACAGACTAGACTCAGTGGTACACAGGAACCAGATTCAGGAGCTGGCTTCTGGAACTGGATTCAGGAATACACGGATAGGGATCAAAGGCAGAATGGACAGAGTCCTCCTCAGATAACACCCACTCAAGAAGGGAGCTTGACCCTTGTGATCCCTCAGCTTTATATTGACTATGACATATACGGAATAGAATGGAATACCTTGTTGGTCAATTTAGGGTCACCTGTCCTGTCTGCACCTCCTGACAGGTGCAGCCTTTTACTTCTTGCACCCCAGCATGATACGCAAGTTTTAGCAGTGACCTTGATCTGCACAACAGCAAGTATAAGCAAGAGCCTTTCTGCATGCTTATCATTGGTAGTAACTTTAAACTTCAAGTGTTATCACCGGTAGAAGCAGACACGGTCTGTGAAACTGTGCTTGTTTTTGCTCAAACCAGGACAGTCCCTTAAAAAATATATTTTCAACAAGCACAGTTTCATCTGCTACAAATTTCCTGAGAAAAAACCTCACATCAGCTAAGACAGTAATTGCATTGATGAAACGAAGAGGTTTTTGGCTGCTACCCTGGAAATTATGTTGCTTTGTTTACCAAAATCCATAAGCTTAAACACTTTTTTATGCCCCTGCTATGCTACTTGCAACTTTGATATGATTGGGAAGATAGTCATTGTTGCACCATTTATTTAAGTCTTAATAGAAAACTACCTTGTGTGCACTGAGATTTTGGAACTAATATTAAACTAAGGCAACTGCCTGAGGAGTGGTATGATTTATAATTCTTAATGTAATTTAATTGAAAAGAATCAGGGTAGAATGAAACAGGACAGTTTGAGTTGCATCACTTCAGATCTCATTGACTACATAAAAGGAGTATAGCTTGAACTAATTGATCAGAATTCATTATAACAGGTACATAAGTAACTTAGATTTTTTGACCTTTTCATTTTGCATTTCTCTATATAATAACAAAGGAACTTGTCAGTTTGACATCCAAGGGGAGACATAACATATTACAGAATACAAGTGCTAATAGATTTCCAAGAAGTACATAATGCTTTAGGTATCTGCCAAAACATTAAGAAGTTAGTGTTAATATAGTTTATAGCAATGCAAATGCAAAAAGCTGAATAAGCAACACTTTCTCTATTCGGCTAGAGTTAATTATTTAACAAAGGGAGTATCATAGAAACTCAATTTTAGAACTCAGGTAGTCTCACTATGACATTCAAAGATTTGAGAGATTACAGATGACTCCCCATTCAAAGCAAAAAACCCAACAAAAATACCAATGATTTAACTTCAGATTCACTGTGAAAATACTGTAATTAATCTTTCACAGATGTGGAAGAAAAAAGTTATCTAAAGAAAAATTGAAGCTTACATTTTATATTGTAATAACAATTTCAAAATTGACTATCTGGTTAAAACAAAATGGGTATACAATTTAAAAATGAGGGTTTTTGAAAGTTCCACATATTTGGTCTCACGCTTGTAGGAATGTAATAACCTCTTTATAGTTAACATACTGTCACTAAAAAGTACGTAACAGGAAAACCCAGAGAACATGTATAAATAGGTAGTAATCTAACAACCAAATCATTAACATAACATTTAGTGACCAAATCACTATGGTCTTTCCTAATTTTTGGCTTGAAGTTAGATGCTTAAATATCATCTGTTAACCTAAAATTCCTGTCAGAATGTGGGCAGAAAGATGCACCAGGTAATAGTGATCCATCTGTACCTGAAACGGGTCATGTTAACTACTCAGCTCACACCCAGATGTTTAACCTTCAGTTGTAAAGAAGGGTAGGTCAGCTGATTATTGCCATCTATTTCTAATACCACTGTAATTTAGAAAAATTTTAATTTTGTAGCAAAATGCTCAATTCGTACTAATGAAATGGAAAGCTTGAGAGGAAACCAAAATGAATGAGAAAAGGGAACCTTGGCAGAAGGATAGGATTCCATCTGTAAAATATGGGTTTCATAATCATGTAAGCTTAATTTTTAAAAATAATATTTGAGAACTATACAGAAGGTGATAGATTAAACAGATAGATGTGAAAAACTGAAATAATCAGTATTAATCTAAGTGATATCTTACTTATCCTTGAAATAAAAAACAGTAGTTGTAGAAAATGACATTGCAGTTGTTAAACTAGGCAAACAAGAGGAATATCTAAAGTGACAAACAGATGATTAAGATGAGTTTGAAAGGTATGAATGAAAAACTGGAAAAAATAAGGTACTTTCCTTGGTAGTAGTGTGACAATGACAGGTTGCATAACGGAGTAAAATGAACAGTAGACATTTTTTGTAACCCAAAAAAATTGCTGTTAATTGTTGTTAACTTTTCTGGAAACTTTGCTTTATTATAGTTCTCACTACTACAGAAGCAAGAGTCCCCTTGCTGGCCTGGACAGATTATAATAGAAATGACTAGAACTTGTTTTCTAAATGTGCTGCTCTAAAACATCAGATATTATTTTTCCTCAATGCCTGAAGTGCAAGGGCCTGAGTAGGCCCCGAATTAAAGTTGACATATGGATGAATCTCGCAACTGGACAGTACAACTGAAACCATCAGAGGATTTTTCTTTGCTGGGAAACTAGCTGATTGTCTGTGAGAACAGACACAGCCAGCCTGATAAAAGGATGAACTGAACCCAAAGCAGATAAAGGTACCTCCTCCTTGTTCTTTCCCAGGTCTGGCCAACCTTCAATGGAATCCAAGGAAGGTGAAAAATAGCAGATGTCCCACTGTCAGATGTCCCTCTGTTTTCAGGCTATGTGGTATGCATAAAGAGGGAGCTGGTGACTGTTTTGGTTTTAGTTTGGGAAACTGCGATAAGAACTAGCAAGCAGATTTGGGGCATGAGGATATCAGTTTATATGAAATGTTGTAGGATTAATGAGCTGAACGTGGTTGATGAAGAGAGATAAAATTAAGGAAAATTGTAAGTTCTCTTGGAACAAGTATTCTTTTCAACACCGAATGTTGCCAAATACTATAAATAAGATGACAAGCACAAGTGAGTAGAATTACTGTAATGGGGTGAAAGACAAGAAAAGGACATTAAATCCTTTCAAGGCTTGAATTTCAAGCAAATGTGTAGCATAAGGTTATAATTGTCTCTACAATATTTTTATGTTTTTCACTGGTAATTCGAGAAATGCTAATTTATATGATTTAGTAAATTCGGTATAATTGAGGTTTTACTTTTTGTTATTTCTTTATAACAGTGAACTAATCAACATTTCTAATTTATTTAGTTTTCTCCTATGAATTACAATTGCCTCTATTAAATAACATTATTTTGCATTTTGGCATTATTTATGAAATTTAGACAAAATCATTTAGCCTTTTCCGTGCAATAATAACATGCTTCATACATCAGTATATTTAAAAACAATTAAAAACTCCAGATTCTGTCAGATTTTAAATAATTCCATAGTGATTTTATGTGTCATTTCAAATTTGTAATGCTTTTAGCCAAAGACTGTACAACTTGCTTAGAAATTGAACTAACAAATTTCTGATTGTTTGCAACTCGTTTTGAAAATAGTGATACAAATACCTACTCTATGAGCCTAACTGTACAAATATTACCTTATTTAAATTTTCACAACATAAGATCTGTGTAACATCAGATCTTGTGATTTTCAATAAAACTTACATGTGAATATTTTAAAATATAATTAGTGTGTATTCTGACATAAACAAAGAAATGTCTCTAATTTCCTTACTTAAGTTTATTTTATCTTCAGTCCCAAAGAAAACTTGCATTCATGCCTTTTGCAAATAACCAATTTCTATCTTACTCTCTCCACTTTCACTACAAAACCTGTGATCCATATAGTATTTTATTCTGGCCACTTTATATAGCTCAGAAAATGGTAGAATCAGGTTCTTAGTGACTTAGAAACTACTGTCCTACAACAGGGAAAACTCATGTTAGTGTGAGCCTGCAGAACTGACTCCTTCATCAGCTGCTTCCCAACTACCCATGGAATACATCAAGAGACTTGTTCTGAATTTTTTCACTTAGACATGCCTACCATTCCCTGAGAATGCACATTTGGAGAAAGAGAATGCAGTGTTGAGATGATAGGAAAAAAAAAACAACCACCAAAACACCCTGTCCCCAAATACCCCCCAAGTTGTTTTCTGAAGGAGAACAGGTCACCCTAACCACAGAGTAATTTTCACTGCTGAAATCAGACTAATGTAAGGTAGGTAGTTTGTTTCCACCATGAGGAATCACTGGTTAATTCTTATGCATTCTAAAGTGGGGGTTTGAGTTTATTTCTCACTCAGGAATGACATGGGCTCAGATTTTTCACACTTCAGAGATGCAATGAAGGGAATGTAGCATCACTTAATCATTGTAGATCACAATCTTGAATTACCTCATTAATATTTCACTTTCTGTATACATCTTTTTTTTTTGCATTATCCTTAAATACTCTATCTACATTGTTTCAAAATTTGTAAAGTCAGAATTGTAGTACTAATTGACTGTGAAAGCAGCCTGTAGTATACTTTCTGCTTGATACAGAATGTTTACTAGTAACAGTAAACCAAACCAAAGCTAATGTACCACAGAACTGCACAGATCAACCATGGTTCTTGTAGCTCTTGGGTGCTGCAAATCTATTGTTAACATCATTGCTGACATCACAGAGCATTGTTTTCACAATCTATATGAATAGCTATGATAACAGAAGAACAATAAAGATGATAAATATTACAGAATTTAAATTTCTGGAAATTTAAAGCTAGATAATTTAAACTCCTAATTTCTGGAAAATTCAACATATTGATAAGTATTCATAAATTAACTCCATAGATCCATTTCTTTTTATTGACAGAATTAAGTGAAAACACAGAAATACAGCTTTCAAAATTAAAAAAGGTTATAAGTAGTCAAAATTAAGGTGGCAAACCAAATTCAGGCTTTAGAGCAGATATATAACTTTAGAGTCTTCAGAGATTTGGTAGTGCTTACAAATCATCACTGGTGATCTATATCAAGGCTACATGTTTATCTTCCATGTAGATTTTTAATTCACAGATCTGTGTTAGTTCTCCACCCTTCTCTTCACCTCCTTTTTCTTGCTTTTTCTTTTTGTGTTTGGGACATAAACAACTGACTGGTGTAATTTAGTACCTTAATGTGGTATTTACTTAAGGTATTTAGAAGTTAAATGGTTCTTTCTGCACTCATATACAGTTGGATCACACCAATTTTCTCACCCAGGAGGAGTGGATATACAAATCAGCTTTCTTCTAAAACCAGGTTTCATCCTCAAAAAGAGAAAAAGAGAAAAGAATACCTGAATAATCAGAGTTTAAATTGTATCCTGGCAGCCTAGAAAGCAGGACATTTCTCTTCCTCTTAGAAAACATAAGGATGCTTTATAACTACTCATTTGATTCATACGTATCTACAGCATAAATCACAGCCATATCCAAGATACGTTTCTTGTAGAGTTGAGTTATCTTCTTTTTTAGTCTAGGTCTATCATGTATATGCCCTGAACTGTCCACTTTCAGATGGTTATAGGCAAATACCTTGAGATTTACACATCACTCTAGAAGTGGACATGACTTCAGCATTAGCCTCAAAGTGAACAACCACTTCAGAAGACTTTCCACGTTTTAGGAATTTTTGGTTAGCATTTACAAACTGTGTTACTTTAATAATAGGCTACAGCCTTGATCTCACTCGTATTAAAAAAATTATTTTTGACTTTTTGTCCTCCATGATGCAATAAATTGAGACCAGAGAAGTTCTTTTTTTTTTCCTAACAGAATGTATTTATTTTTATTTTGCATGATGTAGAAATTTATGTAGAAATTGTGACATTAAATAGCTGCCACAAGATTTCCCCCCCACACACACACTCCATATTTCACCCTTACAGTAAACTCTTACTGTTTTATTTAGGCTTTCACCAAGTAACATAGTGCTCTGCACCAAATGCTTTCTGTTCTCAGTTCTGTAATCTTGGTCCATACAGGCAGTATTCTCTGCTCATACTGTGGTTTAACAACCCTAAAGCACTGCTGGTAAAGAGTGGATGAGAGAATGAAGCAGATTCATTCCTTCCTGATCTGATATGGTTTAATGCAAAGAACTATGACAAAGGTTCTGATATGGCAATCTGAGTACCAGAGGAAAATGTGATGCACATTCAACTTCTTCATCAGTCACCTGTTTTTACTTATGATCTCTCTTTATTACCTATATTTTTAATCCTGTGGGGCAGTAACTTGGGATTTATATCCAAAAGTGCCAAGCACAGCTGTGTCACGGAGGCACCCACAAAACAGACAGCAAGAGCTATCAAAATGGGGTTTATTGACTCAGCACTCCTAATGACAAAACACAAGTTTGGATGTCCATCGGAAATTTATCTATGGCACAATTAATAGCTAAGCCTCAAGGAAAGACAAACCAAAATGGGCATACGCACACTACTGAAGGGGAAACCTCCCACGAGTGCTCAAACTCACTACTCACCAAAGAGGGGTTAGGCTCACTCAATCCATTGAGATCCGTTCAATCCACGGAAGTATCCTTGAACGGCCTGTCCAAGAGGACGTTCCAACTGCCAGACGCGCTGCTCTGTGAAGAATCATCTCAATTGGTTCTTAGAGGAAGCTCCATTTATACCCCAGTTGAGGGTGCACTGTGGTCATTCTAATTGGCTGCCTGAGGCACCATTTAATCACCCTGAGATGCATTTTGCTGCAAACTGTTCTGGCACACCCTATTTTGTTTGTCGGGAAGGCTGTACCTGACACAACCTGTATTCAGAATGTTTACTTACTGTATATTTTGAGATGTGCATGAAGCTGATGAACATTGTCAGAGCTCTGAGGCTAAAACATGCCATGAATGTTAGTAAACTCATAGGGCCATCCCACAAATGCAATATGCAGTGCAAAATGAGACACTATCAAGGGTAGACCCCAAATACTTAGGAAATATCAAATTTCCTTCTTTTTTTTTTTTTTTTTTTTTTAATTTCTGTAAAAGAAGGATAAATGTGTGTCTTACGTATACACAAACACAAGGACATATGTATATGTTATCTGTATATGTCTATATAAAAATAATGCTTATAGTAAGCAGTACTGAAACATATTTTAAAGAAATAAAAGTTCCTTTATTCCTTCTTTGCATTCTCTATCATACAGTATGTTCTGGTCCTCAGTTGTAAGTCAAAGTGTACCAAAACCAATTTTGTTTGATCTGCCAATAGGATTCAAATAATTACTATGATCTGTTTATGCATTATGAACTTCAACACAATTTACATTTGCTAGAAGACTGTTAAGTCTTCAGTGAAACCAAAGCAAGCTTCTACGAATCTCAATCTCCCATGTAGCTGATGTATCTCAGTTCAAACTGAACTGGGAGATTTTCTGCTCATTTCAGTTCAAATTTGAGGTGAACACATGAGATGTAAATCTAAGGCAGTGGAAATGGCTATATATTGAATAGATCTTTCACACTATTTTTTAAAACTTAATTATTTTATTATAGCTCTGTTTTAACATGAAAAGTGAGACTTTAGTATTGGTCATGTTCAATAATTAATCTTAAGTAACTTCCAATTTCTGGAGTACCTCTTTTGACAAAATAGTTTTATAAATAACAATTTTTGGTAACAAACAAAGGAATATAAACACATAATAAAGAACTAGGAGCATAGTACAGAAATAATCTGCCTAGAAATAAGTCTGAGTTTTCTGAATGCAGGAAACATGGAACACTTAATCAGAAAGTTGTAAAGATTTTCTACCCATGCTTTTACTTTACCTGCCACCATGCACACTACAACATGATGTTGGTATGTTGGGAAAGTGCTAGACTCTAGTAGCTGCTTACCTAGTTTAAATCATGCAGTACAATAAGGTAATATTGTACAATGAACAGAGAATTCTGCTTAGTACAGCTTACACCATTTACTACAGTGTAGCTAATAATTAAAGGTCCCAGTTCTATCGGTAAGAATATCATCAATAAGTAGATCACACCTGTTATATTCTGGAAATCATGTGAATCTGGAGAAAAATGAACCCAAAGCAAAAAACAAACAAGCAAACAAATTCCTTTACAAATCCCAAATCCATGATCATCTTGAAACCCTTCCTCCTCCTCAAAACTGATATAAAATCAAATTTCACAATTCCTATGGGCCTCATTTCTACATGGCTGTTTCTTTGTTCTGTTCACAACTTCCCCTCAGCCCTGCTCTGTCTAAATCACTGAAAATACACAAACAAAACTGGTTGTAAATCTTCTCTGAAACATTTCCACTTAATACACCGAACTCTATTCAATTTGTTCAAGTTCAGTGCACCTGTAATTTTGTCCTTTTAACAATTTTTCTTCTTTCTGTAATAGTTTCTAAAATCTGAAGAATAACAATACAAATATTTTAAATGTTGTTAATGTGCTGCAATCCAGAAGTACTCCCTACAGCTTCAATATTTGATTTTTTCTTTATAAACAAATCTGCAGCAATGAAAATTTATTTTTATCTTCAGATCAAAAGAACCAGAACAGCACCACCACTACTTGTTATTGAATTAAACCAAAAGAAGTAAAATAATCTACAATAAGGATGTCCGGAGTACAAAACTTTCTTAGGCATATGTTTAAGCGTATTTAATCAATTATGAAATTCTGATGAGATACAATTGCATTTTGAATCCTTATCGTGTTGCCTGTGAGCTTTACATAGTTCATAATACCAAACTTTCTAAATACTGTGCAGTTATCATAAATTCTCTAAGGGATAGAAACTATCCCTAAGAATTATGTGTGTTACATTTTTAATTATATTATTAATATTACTGAGACTTTTTCTGTATAGAATTATGCTGACTATACTATTATTCTTTCTTCTGTTTTCTGTAAAATTAGGTGTATGCTAGTAATTATTCTTGAACTAGACCTTTAAAATTTCAGTTGTTCTAAAAATAAAAGTTTGGTTTTGTGTATATATACATGTATGCATTTATATATGTATGCATGTATTTGCTATATATATTTACATATGCATGTGCATATAAGTTGTGTCTCATCTCTGCCTAGAAAAAGGATTTTCAGTATAATACCACAAATTCACACAGGAAATGTACATACAAGATTTTGTCCTAGGGAAGGTATTTTGATCAGTTTTTCTTCTGATGTACACATGACATTACACAACACTTCTCTTACATTTCTATCACTATAACCAGGGAATATACTTAAAAAGAAAGACCTGCTCTTCAATGTTACTGCAGTAAAATGTCAGTTTTGCAGATATTTGATGTAGCACTTAAATTTTGTCCAAGATCCTCCATCTGCTTCCTATTTCCATATGTGGATTAGCAATTGCGTGGTTACAGAATCTATCTCGCCCATGAGCATGCATAGCTTAGCATATTTTCTTTACCTCTGCCATGAGAGATAATATCTCTGAGATATTCTTTTTTTCAGGATATTCTTCCTCAATGCTTTATTTTTCATTGATCAAATAAACTTTCCTCAGTGGAGCAAGGGGGAAGAAAATAAGATGGAAAAAAACCCTTGTGGATCAAGACAGTTTAATGAAAACAAAAGCAAAGTTAAGCAAAGGTCATGCATATAGAAACTAAGAAATCGAATATGTATCCTCTACTTCCCATCAGGGTGACAACTGGCACCTGACCTGGGAATCAGGGCTCCAATACACATAGCAGTTGCTCTGGAGGACAAAGGATGGTCCCCCCTTCTCCTCCTTTTCCCTAGCTTTATTGTTGAGCAGATATAATATGGTATGGAATACCCTTTTGGTCAGTTTAGGCCAGCTATTCTGGTTGTGTCCTCTCCCAAGATGTTGCCCACTCCATCCCACTGTGGAGGGAATATAGTAAAGAGTCTTGGTGCTTTGCAAGCTCGGCTCAGCAGTAGCCACTACACAGATGTGTTATCAACACCATTCTAGCTTCCATCACAAAACACTGCACCACGAGGGATTCTATGAGGAAAAATCAACTCCTGCTCAGCCAGACTCAATACAACTTGCAAGGAAGATTTTGGCTTATAATTTGCAACTGACATGAATGGTATTTGGGAAAGGTTGGGTGGTGGTGTTTCCCTTTTATTTGTTCCCTTTTTTTTGTTTTATCCCTGTATTTCTAAAAGGACTGCCTTTGTCCAATTTTATTATTGTTATAGAGATACCGGGTCTTAGTGGAATATCACAGAATATAATATGTCACATTTTTGTCAATTTTTCTACTGGTGCACAGAAAGCAAATTAACACCAGAGGAATTTGCTTACAAGTAGTATTCTATTTGCAAGTTAACAGGGATTTTAAAGCCATCTATCTACATAAGAAAGCAAGACTTATTAATACAAGAAAGCAGGACTGTTAGAGGCGTGCTTTTTGCATGTGAGTTACATGTGAGTAGCTTCCGTTAGTATCATCACATAATTCTCAAAATTATTTTTTACTGTTAATAAAAAATACAAGATCTGTTGGTATAAATGTCACATGATAAGCTGTGGTGATTTAGTCCCTGCTGGGACCAGAGCACCTTGAGGCCACTGTCCCCTCACCCCCAGGCAGGAAGGAGAGAGGAAGGAAAATACAAACCCCGCAAAATTTGATACAGCAGTGAAAAAGGAACAATCAGAGGAACAACAGTAACAATAATGGTGAGGAGACAAGGTACAAAGCAAGAGATATAAAGTGTACAGAACACGAGCAGAGGTGTTCTGCTATCTCTCTCTCTTCTTCTTCAAACAATCCCGTCAACTACGCCAACTCTATGCCGTTAATTCTTTGCTTCTTCCAGCCCACACAAAACTCAGCAACATTTCCTCAATATACCTTCATCTTTTAGTCTTCGTTTCCACACTCAGGACAAACATCTATGTTCCTCTTCGTCTTTTACCTGGGGGGGGAGGAGGGGCCTCAAACAGGTGGGCCAGGTTCTATCTCTGGGGCCTTAAACCAATTGGGTTCAAACAAAACATTCTGCTGGGTTGTGACTCATCCATAGGTCAACTCCACTTGGGGCCCACAGCCGAGGCCCCAGCACTTCAGGAGGTGAGTGCAAGAAAACCAGGCTTGGACTGAGCACTCTGATGTCACGGGCATGACGCCAGCATGGCATCGAATATCCCATTGGCTGGTTCAGGTGTCTATCCTGGCTGTGTCTCCCTTCCAACTCCTGGTGAAAGTTAACCCTATCCTAGCTGAACTAGGACAGAAGCATATACCATTCTTAATAAATGCTACATAGAAAAATAAAATCAAGTATGAGCAGGATTGTATCTCTTCACTGTGTGTAGTGTACACTTGTGTGTACACATATATATTTCCTGTGTAAAGTTTTTTTGGTACAAAACATCTTGTCTTGAGTCTGAAAATGAGATTATGAACTGGAGCTGAAATACAAGAGAATAATTTACCAAATATATCCTTATTCCAAGAATCTATAATAGAAAGCAGCAATTTCAACAAATAGTGGATTGTAAACTTGCTTTCCTTTTTTATTTTCAGGTGTTATTATCTATATTTAAAATATCAGTGATGGCCCATAGGCACCTATTCAGTGGATTTCTAGTACAGAAGCGGGATAGAAATAATAAAAATTGAAATTAACACTGTAAAACCATGCAAATAGCATACTTATACATTTAAAAGGTCCTATACTACAGGCTGCTAAAATATACAATAATTTTCTGATTATTGCTTTTTGAAAAAAATTACTTCTGCCATTGTCATAGCTGAACTTTGAGCAAAAATGTTAAGGTGATAATAACACTTGGGACTGGTCAACTCTACTCCTCTTGATTTATAACACAGTATCTATTTATAGTTAAATGAATTTTCAAGAAGGGAAAGAGGGAGAAGCCAGGGAACAATAGGCCAGTCAGTCTCACCTCCGTGCCTGATAAGATCATGGAGCAGATCCTTACGGATGCACTGCTGAGGCAGAATAATAATGAAGAGGTGATTTGGTACAATCAAAACAGCTTCACCAAGAGTAAATCATGCCTGACAAACCTGGTGGCCTTCTATGAGAAGGTCACAACATCAATAGACAAGGGTAGAGCAACTGACGTCATTTACCTGGACCTGAGTAAAGCCTTTGACACTGTCCCGCATGACATCCTGGTCTCCAAGCTGGTAAAATATGGATTCGATAGATGGACAACTCGGTGGGTAAAGAACTGGCTTGATGGCCACACCCAAAGAGTGGCTGTCAATGGGTCCATGTTCAAGTGGAGGCCAGTGACAAGTGGAGTCCCTCAGGGATCAGTACTGGGACTGGTCTTGTTTAACATCTTTGTCGGTGACATGGACAGGGCATTGAGTGCACCCTCAGCAAGTTTGCCGATGACATCAAGCTGTGTGGTGTGGCTGACACTCTGGAGGATAGGGGTGCCATCCAGAAGGACCTTGACAGGCTGGAGAGGTGGGCCCATGTCAACCTCAAGAAGTTCAACAAGACCAAGGGTGGGCAGTGACTGGCTTGAGAGCAGCCCTGAAGAAAGGACTTGGGGGTACTGGTGGATGAGAATCTCAACATGGGTCGTCAGTGTACACTTGCAGCCCAGAAAGCCAATCGTATCCTGGGCTGCATCTACTCCACTCTCGTGAGACCCCACCTGGAGTACTGCATCCAGTTCTGGACCCCCTATTACAAGAAAGATATGGATGTGCTAGAACATGTCCAGAGGAGAGCCATGAGGACGATCAGAGGGCTGGAGCACCTCTCCTACGAGAACAGACTGAGAGAGTTAGGGTTGTTCAGTCTGGAGAAGAGAAGGCTCCGAGGAGATCTTATTGTGACCTTCCAGTATCTTAAGGGGGCCTACAAAAAAGTTGGTGAGGGACTTTTTAGGATGTTGGGTAGTAGTAGGACTAGGGGGAGTGTATCAAAACTAGAGGTGGGTAGATTCAGGTTAGATGTTAGGAAGAAGTTCTTCACCATGAGGGTGGTGAGACATTGGCACAGGTTGCCCAGAGAGGTGGTGGAAGCCCCATCCCTGGAAGTTTTTAAAGCCAGACTGGATGGTGCTCTAAGCAACCTGATCTAGTGGGAGGTGTCCCTGCCCATGGCAGGGGGGTTGGAACTAGATGATCTTTAAGGTCCCTTCCAACCCTGACGATTCTATGATTTTATGATTCTAATGTGCATGTTGCCTTTGTTCCTTTTCTTTCTTCTGCTTTGTTAACCAAATGCCAGGTTTATTTTAAAATTCTTCAGTGGTTTACAAAAGCTTGAATCTCAATTGCGCAGTTTCTCCAGTTTCTCTTTTCATCCTTGATCTCAATAATGTTAAATTTGATCTAGGTATATGACATTCTTGAACTGTTAAGTTCAAGAATCTAAAAGCCTCAAAACAAGACTTCAATATTTAAGAAGCTGTCATTTGAAACAGTTAAAATGCGAGTAGTATATTTGTCTTCTGTCTATTCTAGAAAGTGTTTACCCTCATTTCATTTAGGTCGTATACCACATTGTACAGCCTTCTGTTTACTTCAGTGTGAGGATGTTCAAGATGCTATTACTGTGGAATAGTTAATATATCATAATTTGTTATCCCAGGATAACTTGTTTATGTCCATAAGCTCACTTAGCTGTTCTACATATCTAAGTCATGTCTATCCACTGAGTAAAGTTCTACAGCCTTTGGGACATATTTGAGTACTCTTGTATAATACTTAATTCTCTGAACAAACCCATTGGTTTCACTTTAAAGGCTCTCAAAGACTTCAATGAGCTGTGAAATTAAGCTCTACCCTTGTACCCTTTTCAATCTGAATTTCATCATGGATGTTTCTACAGCTGTTTTGCTGTATGAATATTTGTGGAAGAGCTTTTAATTCACCTGAATCCCTGATATTCACACATGAATGACTATATTCATAATCCCACCATATAAACATGAAATTACTAGCACAGTCTGACAAGGCAAAGTTGAATAAAGGTTGTGAGAGGTAGACTGTCTTTGTGATTAAACTGAGCCTCGGGGCTCCCTAAGGTCCCATTTTTTACTGTTTTTTAGTTTTGATTTGATATATTTTTTGTTATCTAAAATGAGGTGAGAAACTTTATGTCTTATGTACAATGGTATGTCATGGTTTTGTACTTATAAGTACCTAATATTAATTACAGTAGTTTAAGATTTTCCCATTGATGTTATGGAAAGAAATGATATTTGAACAGATATAACCTAAAGACTAGAAAATCCAGAAAGAAATAAAGAATAGATTTGATTGTTGAAGAAATGCCTTATTTTAGAACAACATTCAGAGAACACAGTTCTGCTTTTTGATGCTTCTCAGTAACAATGCTGTGTTTGAAAGCCATGGATTGATACTGCAGCACTTTGTGATATTTATCACACCAGCTGAGTATCCTACTGGATCCTAGTCAGAAGCTATGCAGAGAAGAGCACGGATAACTTATTTCAAGAAATACCAAGAGTCATACCCAGTAATGCTACCAGTGGAAACATTTGGGAGAGGGAGGAGAAAAGAGGAGTATGCTGTGTTAATGTAGCCCAGAAAGCCACCTGTATCCTGAGCTGCATCAAAAGAAGTTGAGAGAGGTGATTCTGCCCCTCTACTCTGCTCTCATGCAACCCTACCTGAAGTACTGCATCCAGCTCTAGAGCCCTCAACAAAAGACAGACATGTACCTGTTGGAGTGGGTTCAGAGGAGAGCCACAAAGATGATCAGAGGTCTGGAACACCTCTCCTACTAAGACAGGCTGAGAGAGTTGGGGGTTAGGATTGTTCAGTCTGGAGAAGAGAATGCTCCAGGAAGACCTTATTGCAGCCTTACAGTATCTGAAGGTAGTCTATGAAAAAGCTGGGGAGGGACTATTTACAAAGGCTTGGATTGATAGGATATGGGGTAATGGGTTCAAACTGGAAGAGGGTAGATTTAGATTAGATGTAAGGAAGTTCTTCACTCTGGGGGTGGTGACATATTGGAACAGTTTGCCCAGAGAAGTTGTTTCTCCATCACTGGATGTGTTCAAGACCAGGTCAGATGGGACCTTGCACAACCTGCTTTACTGGGAGGTGTCTCTGCCCATGGCAGTGGGTTTGGAACTAGGTGATCTTTAAGGTCTCCCTTTGAAGCCACTTTATGATTCTATGATTTTATGATTCTATGATTAATGACACATGAAGACACAGGGAATAAGAAACCTGTGTAATAACATAGCCATTCCTCTCTTCGTATTCTCCAATGTCCAGTACTTATGACTACTCTATGCAAAGTCTGCCTGTACTTTGTAGAGAGGGAGGATGGTGAGATACTGGATTATAGCCAGAAAGATAGTCTTACTATGTGAATAAACAACAACACATATGAGGTGACCCAGTATGATAAGATAACAAATCCTCTCAGTCTTTCTTATGCATATTAGAAACCCTTTGAACAATTACAGTTAGTGAGAAAATAATTACAGATCACAACTGGTCCATAAGGAAGATGAACAGGGATAACAAAAGAGTATCTATAATATATTCTTTGATGAGGTCAGAGATGAGGTGCTTGTTGAATGACCTGCCCTGGTTAAAATCAGAAGTTCTTCATGACGATGAACAAAAGAAAATCTAAGATACAAATACTTTCACTTGAAAATCCTGGTAAAGATAGATTTCAGTACCCAGAAATAGCAAGTTTTGCCTGTTTCAAATCTGGCTTACTCTTTATGACTTTTTTGCATGTTTGCCTGAACAGAGGTTAGGTTAAAGTATGAAGATCGATGAAAAAGGTACATAAGTTTCTTTCAGAGAATTTCTGCCTCATTTGAGCCAGAGTCCGCCAGCCACAAACCATAAAGCATTTCAGAACAAGGTCAGCACAGCTGATATTAATCCTGACAGAAACAGATGATTCTTATAGTCATACTAAAAAAAGCCTTTTCTTATGGGAATTTGATGNAACCTCATCTAGGTGTTCCTGCTCCGGCAGGGGGATTGGACTAGATGATCTTTTGAGGTCCCTTCCAATCCCTGACATTCTGTGATTCTGTGATTCTGTGATCTTCTAGTACCTTCACAGCCTGCAACAAAGTGTAAATATGAACAGAGTATATTTTTACAGTATGTATACATTATGGTATCTTTTATTTGTCTCTTAGTTACAGATTCAGTGTTCTGTGCTGCATTTCTTATATTACTTGATATGACACAAGTATAGGTAAACCCAGTATAATTTAATTGTACTAAAACACAAGATGGTCAGTGCATTTTTTTTTTTGGGGGGGGAAAGGCAGCATATTTAAAAAACATGACAGCCAACACAGTTTATTTGGATATTGAGCCTGTTCATATAGTTTATTGATAAACTGTGGGTGAGGACATTTAGTCTGGTACAAAATATAGAACATTGGAGAGCTTTGTGCTGAACATTCAGTTTAGTAGTATTATCAGTAAGTGATATTGGCGATTAATATTTTTTCCCATTGTAGTGTTAAAAGATACTTTTTTATCGCTTGAAACATCAATTTATTATAAAGTAAAGAAGCATGGTCTGAAATTATGAAAAAAGTGACATATCTGTTGTGCACACACCAGTCCCTGAAGTCTGAGGAAACAAACTGTCATCAGAATCCGTCTATCTATACATTAATACTATAGGATATATGAAGGTATTTTTTACAAATATTAAATTTAATTAAGTTCTCTTGCAACACCAGGAGATAATACATGCATGTCATTTGTCCTGAAATATTGGCTGACTTTTCACAGCAGCATGTGTGGCTACAGTAGGTATTAGCAACACTACCAGCCTGGCACCTGCATGAAGCAACAGACTCACTCTAATGTAATTTAATAAGATGTCTTTTGTTATTAAACTGAGAATTTTATGTTGCCAGCCAAGGTGGAAAATAGGTCTCAGAGGCTGTTCTTCCTTATTCCATCTGTGGTTATTTTTAGGGGGTTTTAATATTTAAAAGGCTATTACTAATTTCAGTATTGCCCGCACAAACCTGCTTTGTAGTTCTATTGCCAAATTATCCCTTGAAGGCAAGTGCTGTAAATAATTTCTCAGTTCTGTTTCTAGACACTTGCCAAGGTCATTATCTGGCTTTCCCACAATCCCTCTATTCTGACTTTGTGAGCAGTAACTAAGAAACTGTTATGAGATGCAATCACAAGCTGTGGCAGTCTTATCAAAAGCTGAAGATGGTCCCTGAGCACTCTGATGAAGCCAGTGGCTCAGCTGCTCTTGCTTCCTTAATACTTCATTTAGCTTTTGATTTGGTCAATCAACAGAGCAGCAACAAGAGCAAACATAAAACAGGCACTACAAAGCAGACATGACAGCCTGAGCAAAAGGAAGCTCCAGAAAACCATCTGGCTGGAGCTGATTATAGAATTCCAATGTTTAACTTCTAACTGGCAATAATTCATTCCTGTGTTCTTATACTTTGCTTCCTTATATCTCACACTGTCAAAAGTGTGACATCATTTAAAAAAATATAAATACTTATTCCATGACAAGTTTTTCTTGAGTAGAGGCATGAATTTCAGGATCAAAAGAATTGCAATGTAAAAATGTCCTTGCTTTATACAGATGTATGATGAAAAAACACACCGATATTCTAGTATCACAGATTGTTTATTTGTGAAAGTCACAGATGTCACATGAGTTATTTAGATTGCTTGAAAAAAACATTAATGGTATTAGCAAGAGTAATTTTAATATGGATTTGTAAAAGTACAACTTAACAATGTTTGATGGCAAAGCTCACTCTATTACTTACTACATTGAAGAAATACACAAAGGAAAATGGAGTTAGAATCAATTTAGAATGGTTTACACAGAGATTAAAGACATAAAAGGGTAAGAGAGACCCTCCCATTGAGTCACGAGGTTCAGAGTAGTACCCCTTGATTTCTAAATTCCTAATGGAGCTTAGGTGAGTCTAGATCCAAATTTAGTCTCAGACTTAGACAACAGTTTATATCTAATGGTATTAAATACATGAATTTTATTAGAATTGATTCAGCATGCTACCAATCCCTTATCTGTTGTGAATAAGGGGTGTCTCCACCTTTGGTAAGGAAGGATCTCTTAGTCTAAGTTAAGGAATCTCAAACCTTGAGAGTCAATTCTGCTCAAGGGCAGAGTCATCTGGTGTGTAGTCCAGTTACAATTCAGGGAGAACTCAAACTGGGCTCATCCAACGATGGTAAAAGGTCTGTCTGCCTAAAGGACCAACTTTGAGAGGTGTCCAGCTCGAGGGGAGATCACCTCCATGCAGCCACATTGCCTAGCAGGGATAGCTCGAAGGCGGCTCACTTAAACTGTCATATTTATGGGATAAAGTGATTGGCTTGTAGTCAGGTTGCATACAATAAGAAAGGTGTGCACAATACTCCTTTTATTCACAACATTCTTTGTTCCTTGATAAATGAGTCTTGGAAAAGCCACCCACTATTAATGTGTTAATTGCATGACTGTATTCCAAGCTTATATGCATCCATGCTCATTTGTGTCACTCTACTCCTTTGTAGATTTCCTAGAGGAGCACTTGGCCTGGCTACTGCGCAGATCTTTACTTCCTCTGGAGCCTCCACTAAACTATTGCTAGTGTAGTTAAGGGAGTTGAGTGCAACAAACATCACAATACTTTTACAAATGTTAAACATAAGACAAAAAAAGTAAGGCTGATGTGCAAATACAGACACCTAGTTATACAGTGAAAAGTAAATCTTAAGTATCCATGCGCAGTTCAGGTTCTTAAACTTAAGAACCACATAAAGAGATACAACCAAGGATATGATTCCCATAATATGTCAGAATCCTTAGCAGATTCCAGCTTCCAGCCCCATATTCTGACACCAATCAACCCCTCTGACTTAGAATCATGGTGGTTTTTCTGCCTCTAGGTATTTGGCCTCTACGGATTGACAAGCTGAAAACTAAAATGCTTTTCAAGCTCCTGGCATTTCAGGGTGAAATGTAATCCATTGGAGAGAGAAGGATGTTTGCTTCATTTCAACAGTTTACTTCATGGAGAGATGGGGGGGGAGGGGAAGGAAATAAATAGGAGCAAGAGAGGAAAGG
The DNA here is from genome assembly GCA_013401335.1 of Brachypteracias leptosomus. Taxonomy (NCBI): domain Eukaryota; kingdom Metazoa; phylum Chordata; class Aves; order Coraciiformes; family Brachypteraciidae; genus Brachypteracias; species Brachypteracias leptosomus. The sequence goes on along the minus strand of VYZX01020752.1, from coordinate 11,061 downwards.
AAAGAAGGAAGAAAAATGGAAAAAAGAAATGTCAGGCTTCTGACTTTGAAAACTTCAATGCTGACAAGAAATGCATTGAATTCTTTCAATTTTTTTAGTGAATAAATTATGTATGAAGTATTTTAGTCATAGGCTACTTTAAATTCAAAAGCTACATCTTCACTATTAAATTAAATAAAGTCAGGCAATATTTCTGGAAGCTGGAACTTGATCTTGATAGGGCATATTCTTAAATGTTAAGGTTGGGTCTCACACAATTTTTTGTCTGGGCCAGTCAAAATGCTTCTAAACAACTTCTGGGCACAGTCAGAACTGTAGAAAGGTACAGGGAGCTTTCTGCTTTTGAATAAACACTTTGCATGAGACAATCTGCTTTTAGGAGATGAAAGAATGTACTAGTATGAAAGCAATTTTTCTATGTCTGTCTACTTGAGTGCTAAAGAATAAGCCTAGCATCTTTTAATTTGTTTGGATAGAAACAGTTTTAAATAGTTTTAAATTGAGTTATATTTAATTTAAAAAGGAGGGTCATAAATGGTCCACACATACAAAAGTGAACCTTTCCTGTTTCAATATAATACTGAACTTTATCATAACTAATATTCCTTCACAACTTCTTGTTCCACCTTTTCTTTACCAATTCAAATGATTCCCTATTCCATGCAAAAAAAGCCAAAGGCCAAAAGCCTGGGAGCAAATAAATAAGCAAATAAATCACACACATTTCTGATA
>VYZX01020752.1:0-10303 GCA_013401335.1 Brachypteracias leptosomus | reverse complement strand
ATTCTGCAGCTATAGCTAAAGCTGTGTGGTTGATTTAATCTCATATTCTATGTACAATGTGTTTTAACTTGATTTGCCATTGTCACATTAAAGGGCAAGGTAATTTGACAGAAAATAAACCCCCTCGCATTTCAGCTTGTCCTCAGATATCAGAGGGGCTGGGGGTGTCTGGACTTAGATTCTGGGTGATGCCCAATTCAGCACTATTAGTCCAGTCACATTCAATATATATATATATCTCGAACTCTCACAATTATGGACACACAAATAGTGCACTACACTTTCAGCTTAGTTGAACTCCATGAACTCATATGGCCATAAGAGTTTGATTACATTCAATGGGAAACTTTCCCGGTCAGCTTAATAAATAGTGTAGTTTATTGAAGCAGCAACAGTAATAATACAGGTACTTATGGATTGCTGGTGATAACTACATTGTTTGCAAAGCATGTGCAAATCTGTTTATGATCCTGCCAAGGCAATACAACTCACTATACTAATAGAGAAGACATAGGAAGAATAATAGTCAGAAGATCATGACAATACATTTATGTATTGTCTTTCCCCCATAGCTGTTCTGGCTTTTCAGTGCCGGGAAAACCTTACCACAATTTGCTTTCCAGAAAGTGTCAATAAAATTACCTGAGGCACAAAGGAGCTGGGTCTGAGTAGCTACAGTGCTTGTGTCAAGGGCTTGTAGAGTGTGGCTTGTTGGAGATACTTGTGGGATCTGAGTAGCTACAGTGCTTCTCCTGCATGTTATAAAACTTTGCAGAGTCTGAGTAGCTGCAGTGCCTGTTGCCGAAGCAACATGCACTCTACAACTTGAGGTGACAGACTGACACTTTTACCAGCACTGCTGTCTAATCTGATGCCACAGAATAACGAGAATAAAAAATAAATTTAATTATAATGATAAAAATAAAAATAACACTATGTTTTCATTGTAATAATTATATCCACTGTCCTCACAGTTAAATGGAATCCCAGAATCAAGTGGAGTCAGATTAGCAAAACAGGTACTTCAGAACACGGTCTAGTGGTCATGGTAGTGTTGTGTTGATGGTTGGACTTGATGATCTTAGAGGTCTTTTCCAACCTTATTGATTCTGTGATTCTATAACTTCCTGAGCTAAGAGTATTCGTAATAAGAAAATCCACTATGTAACACCCATAGTACACAAACACATTTGCTGCAGAATTCAGCAGAATACAAATCAGTAGCAAACACCACAGCAAAGTGTAGGCTTTCACCTAGTGCTCTGAATGGATAGCTTTCAGATAAACAGTGAGAATAAATAAACAATAACAACACATATAGCATATAAAGGAACAATACAACATTTAACTTGAGAACAGACTCTAAAAAGACATGAAAGAGTTTTGCTTTCAGATATGACATGATGCAAACGGTTTGTTTTAATATCCATTCCTTAAAGAATCTCAGAAAAAAAGTTATGCTCTCAACTGAGTGAACCAGAACTTGAATTATTTGGGCAATCTATTAGAGCTCTGGTCGTTCTGCTCATTGGGCACTAATAAATCTGTCAAGGTTTAGGTTTAGTGCAGTCTGCTAGACCTATAATAGATACTCTCTGTTAACCCCTCTCCGTCTCCAAAGGGAAAGAGAAAGGGAATAAGGGAGAGAGACTTGTGGATTAGAAATCTGAAACAGCTTTAATGAGGTTAATAATAATAACGTGAAGTATATACAAATATATATAAAACCCGTATCAAACCTAATATTTAGCAGTGACCTTTGTCTGTATACAAATCCTTGCTAGTAATTCTAAACATCAAGTGTTATAACTTCTAGAAGCAGACACTGAGAAAATGTACTGTTAACTTCAGAAATTGCAGTTAGAAGAGACTTAGCTGAAAAGTAAATCACTGAACAGAATTGTTCTATTCTAACTCAAACCAGACAATTGTCATTACAAAAATTTTGTAAATTGTTCTACTGAAAAAAAACTGGTATAAGGTAACATAATAATACCTCTTATTTTCAACAACTGTCATCATGATAATAAAACAGCTTTTGTTTGCTTTCTGAGGATGAAAAGTGTGATGTGAAAATAATATACAGCTATTCAGAAAATGTTAGGGGAAATATATTCCATTTCCCCCCCCAAAAAAGATGGGGAGGGACAGCAAAAGTAAATCAATGTCAAACTTCACAGTTTTAAGATTGTTCTTAGACATCAAGCTGATTATTTTGCAAAGAGGTAGCAGCATGCAGATTTCAAGGCAAAAACTCTCTTACATTCTTAAGTAAGGTTACAAAGCAATATTTTTATGAGTTTTGGAAGCATGGAATTCACACATTGCATCTTCTAGCTGCTACTGGACAGGGAACAAGGGGAGGGGAAAATAAAAGAACCTTGAGCTATTTAAACAGTTTCAGAAAGAGATTAAACCAACAGAATGTGAGTTTCTTGTTTCAAATCCAAACACACTGTTTGGCACTTTTGGGAAATTTGAGATTTGATCATTCATGTAAGATGTTTCCTAAAATTTTTATGAAAGCTGCTGCTAACTGAAGTATTATTTTCAATAAACTGCACAATGGTTGTGTGATCAAGATCTGTTGAAGAACTTCGGAACAGATAGCTCACAACAATCTGCTAATGTTACAATACAAATTCTCAAACTAAAAAAATTCCCTGATGTTTTCTCCAAAGTAGAGACTATAAAATATTCTATTGTAAATAAAGAAAAGGTATTGATAAAATAAATGCAAATAATATTTTAATGAAAATTAAACAAACTTACATGCATAAAATTACCTCTATTAGCTTCTGACTTAAAACTTTTATATATAAATGTCTTTCATTTTTACTGCATCATTGTAAGAACAACTCCTTAAAGAAATATTATAGGTTCAAATATTTCAAACGCACCATACTAAACAGGAGTTTTAAAATTTTGTGTATGTCATATAATTTATTCTGCTGAAAAAAAAGCCTGGTTGGTAAAATCTCAAATTACAGAGGTACACAAAAAATTATTGCCATGACTTAAAGTCATAAAAATTTTATAAATAAGCTTGGTAAGATCTGATTCTATTACCACTCTTTATGCACTTTTAAAATAATAAGCGATGTTAATCTTAATTAATATTTGACATGATAGGTTTTAATATGTGGGGAAATTCTCCCTTGCCCAGTATGCCTTCCTTCTCCTCCACACCTCCTCCCCAAGTCTGGAATTAAAATGGTAAATTAGCTCTATGAATTCTAAGCAGTGACCTAAATAGTGAAATATGTAGTTCACACTAAGAAGACTGTGATTACCATGAATACACCATGCTTCAGCAACCAGAATAATCTCTATTTTACTATTACCTTAACAGAGAGAATAAATTAAATTTTTATATATGGCATGATTAAGAGAGAGAAGATATTTCACATCCAATATCTAAATATCTCCTTAGAAACAGAACTTTGCTTTTTTGTTCAGATAATTTCCTGGTGTCCATAACTTCCTTTGAGGCTTGTATATTGTCATCTTTTCATGGTGCAAGAATAATGGCCAAATAAGTGACTGACATAGGCAGCAGTTTTTGAAAGAAACTTGAGCAATTACCTTTTTCTATAATCAAGAAATTTTTTTTCTATTGACACAGGTGATTAAGTTCTTAATGCTTTCCTTCATGTAGAAACACTTGCCTCCTACTGTTGTTGCTCTGAAGCATACTCCAGGGCATATGTAGATTTATTTCAGAAACAGTGGCCTCAGTCACAGCTAGGTATAAAGAGAAACTGGACAAAATACATATACTGCTACAGAGTTTTCCAATACCAATTTATAGCAATATCTCACTGCTGGTGGAAGTTAAATTAATGTGATATTATCATAGACATACTCCTTTACTCTGTGAACTTTAAACTGCCACCATCTATTATCCAAGCAATGCTTTTGATTGTTTCTTCCTTACCCCTGGTCTCCTGTGCTATAGAAATGTTGAAACCTTCTCAGAAAAGATAGTAAGGAATATGCTTTTCAAAAGCATACCTAGTAAATTCATTAAATCACTTGCTTAAGACAAATTACTAGCATATCCAGACATTGCAGCAAGTGGTAAAAACAAACTAACTCTGTCAAGTGGCTAATCTAAAGTCTTGTACTCAGTTGTACTCAGCGATCTTAAGGGTATTTTCAAACAGAAATAATTATTTGATTCTATAATACTAAAGAAATGATTTTCTTAAATTCCCCTTCATTTACTGAATCGTTAGCATCTGAGAGAAAAGTGTATTTTGCAAGCCTTAAATAGGAAAGTGTATTTATTTAGTATATCTCAGGAGCAGGTCAGTTGTCTCACTATATCCCATTCTCCATATTCTCCCCATTGGTGCTGCATGCCTGCATGTCAGTAGTAAGAAAGAATGTCAAAGAATGATATTACTAAATAAACCTGTGTTAAGGCTGACCTCACACTCCCCAAGGAAGGACCTGTCTTAGAATTAAGGAAAGTAATAAAAAGCAAGTGAAAGATAAGAGTAACTTATGAGGAATATCACGAGAACATGTTAACTAAAAGACTGCTTTATTTTTTCCAAGCTTTTCTGTTTCAGGAACTGTCAGGAGCCAAAAATTCTCTAAATTCTCTTTCTTTTTTTTTCTTTTTTTTTTTTTTTCTTCCATGCTTTCCTGATTGGTGGATCTTAACCATAATGGAATTAAGGCAGAGGATGAGGATTTATTTCAATTCAAATTCAAACTTTATGATTCAAACACAAAAATTGGGAAAGCAGAAGAAACAGTTAAAAATGAGACTGACAGGTTCAGTTGCTGCAACATGGAAACACTGTATCATGTGAAACACTCTGTCCTATGACACCCCTCTGGAAAGTCCCAAAGGGTGAGTGTGGAAGGGTGCACATCTCTCCAGGATCTTGTGTTAGTGTCACATGGATGTATGGTTAATGTATACTAAACAGTACTGTGGGCAGGAATGTAGAGAGAGAAATCCTGTCCTAGATCCCAGTGACAATAATAAGACTTTAGTTTATTTAACTAGCATTTACTTGTAAATGTAAACATTTGACTGTAGAAGCTTAGATTTAGATACCTGTATCTATGGATGTCTCCCACAGTTGGGCCCTATTCAATTTCCAAAACACAGGCAAATAGTGTTACTTGAGATGTCTCAGGACAGCAGTTGATAGATAAGCCATGGAGTATATAGGAGACCTGTGCTTTTTAGGAATGGCTGAAGAAGGATGGGCAGGATTTGCTAAGGCATGTATGTTTTGTACTTTGCTTAATCAGCCCGTTAATCTGAATATAAATGCTCAAATGGAAGGGGACAAATCATTGATAATACAACTTTATTCTTTCAAAATTAAATATTTCCCATAATGAAATAGGAAATATGACTTTTTAGAATTTTATGGCGTGTCCAAATGAGAAGGGTTTTTTTTCCTTTGTATAAAAGAAGATTTTAATAGATTTACATATATGTGTGTAAAGTAAGCTACAAAAGGAAGGTCAAAGAAAGCGCACCCCTCTGAGGAGCAGCAATAGTGAACTAGTAGCAACAAATGAGGAAAAGGCTGAGGTTATTAAGACTTTTTTTGCCTCAGTTTTCACTGATAACCTCTCTCCTCACAGCTCTCAGTCAATGGCCCACAAGATGGGGACTAGGGAGACAAAGTCCCTCCCACCATAAATAAAGACAAGTTTTGTGACTATCTGAGGAACCTGAACATACACAAGCCCATGGGAGCTGGGGAGAGGCATCCCAGAGTCCTGAGGGAATTGGTTGATGCAGCTGCCAAGCCACTACCCATGATATTTGAAAAGTCATGGCAGTCAGATAAAGTCCCTAGTGACTAGAAGAAAGTAAACATTGCACCCATTTTTAAGAAGGGTAGAAAGGAGGACCCTGGGAACTACCAATCTGTCAGCCTCAACTCTGTACCTGAGAAGATATGGAACAGATCCTCCATGCTGATTCAAGACAGTCAGCATGGCTTTACTAGGGGCAAGTCCTATCTGACCAGCCTAGTGGCTTTCTACAATGGAGTGACTGTGTCAGTGGACAAGGANAGAGCCACAAAAATGATCAGAGGGCTGGAGCACCTCTCCTATGAAGACAGACTGAGAGAGTTGAGGTTGTTCAGCTCTGAGGAGATCTGATAGTGGCCTTCCAATATCTGAAAGGGGCCTATAAGAAGACAGTGGAAGAACTGTTCACAAGAGTTTGTAGCAATAGAACAAGGGGTAGTGGTTTTAAGCTCAAAAAGGGTAGACCTAGGTTGGATATTAGGAAAAAGTTCTTTATTCTGAGAGTGGGGGAGCACTGGAAGAGGTTGCCCAAAGAGGTGATGGAGGCCCCATTCCTGGAGACATTCAAGGCCAGGCTTGATGGGGCTCTGAGAAACCTGACCGTTAGAGATATCCCTGCTTATTGTAGGGGGGTTGAACTAGATGACATTTAGAGGTCCCTTCCAATCCAATAAATTTTATGATTCAATTATCTTTTAACAATAATATATATATGTATATATATGATTTTGTAGCTTGGTTTCTTTGTAGATTTCCATAGTGGGGTTTAATGAATAGTAAATATAACTCAAGAAACAGCCTTAACTTGGTCCAGGATGGGCCTCAAAATTGCACATGGTGGTGTCCATCTTGTTCTAAATCTAAATAAATGTTCTTCTTTTCCTCTAAAAGGACAATCTTCTAAGGCAGACAGTTTTTTAAATTGATGTATATTTTACTTTAGCTCTTTGAGAACTACTGCCATAAAGCAGACTGAGAAATGAGTGATTTCTGGAAACTAATGGATAAAATAGTATATATTGCTATAAATGTGAAGTGATTTTTTTCATCAGTGCACATCAGCCTTTCCAAAGGTGAGTGAACACATTAGCTGATTTTCCCCTGTGAATCGCATAGGAAAAACCTTAATGTATCTGAGATGCACCAAAAGACGTCACATAACCTGGAAAGCTAAGGGTGTTAAGAGGTCTGAGAGAGATTTCTAGCTTCACTGTGACAGTAGCCCTTGAGGAACATGAGTGCTATCACACTGTATAGTACTGAGCTGCTTGGGCAGGTTACATCTACAGATCCCAAAGCATTAAAAGGTATTAGACAGTGCTGCTTCCCTTCCTCCCACAGCAGGAGATTTGGTAGGCCCTGAAGTCCCCTAACAGCCAAAAGAATGCAATTAAATATCTCGTGAGCTGGATGTGGCTCAAGAGCCACAGTCTGGCATCCATTATGAAGCATGAAAGAACATAGCAATTGGATAAGGGTAATTGCTTTACAAGGCTTCATGGTGAGTTTTTTCTAAACTGCATAGAATAACCAGATGTCTTGATTACTGCTTTCCCACACAGTCTACATTTTCAACCAGAACAACATCCAAGATAGTCACACAAACAGAGTCAAACATATAGGTACTGTTTGCATCTTGGAAAGTAGTTTTAAACCTGACCCCAAAGCTGGTTGCTGCTAAGTTAGAATTTCCTTAATACACTGTATCAGACTTCCCAGATAGAAAGCTCAGATATGAAAGCTTTTCTTTACTCTGAAAATGTCCACATGCTAACTTTTTAATGGTTAAATGCACAAGCTTCCTTGTAATAGATTTGGCACAATGTATTAAAATATTGCAGCAGAGAAAAACTCCTTATATGTGCACCTTGATAGCTTAAAGGAACTCAACTGTGCTATCATTCTTTTTCCTATAATAAAATTATATAATTCAACACACAATAATCTACTTTTTATCATATTTCATGCGTAACTGTTAAAAGACAAACATTTTTGTGTAGCACCAGCTAGAACAATATCCTGAAGGAGAAAATAGAGATTACCTGAAGAACTGATAATTTTCTTACTTATGGACTAACACCTTCAGGTTTTGTTTTTATATAAAATCCTCTATTTACAGTTCCCCCCCAGCTGAAAAATGCACACAAAAGGTCCTCTCTATGTAACAATGTTTTGTATTAAAGCAATCAAAATATTGAAACTGGAAACAATAGTATGCTTTAGAAATTCAGTCCTACAAAGACAGATTGTTTTCTTTGTCCTACCAATCTCTTTTGGGTATCTCCCTGTCACTGTTAGGAGAACTAAATCTAACTGCAACTCTTTTTATGGATTTTGAAGTAGTATAAAAACCCCTAAACTTAATTCTGAACTTCTCTGAAATCCTTCATGGTAATGACATCATCTATGTAGGTTTAACAGAGATCCTTTTATTTATGTCTATATTTGTCAACATTTTAAAGAATATACCCTAGTAGGCTTGCATTCCCACATCAATTGACAAGGTTTTTTATACTAAACAAAAATCTACTTTTTTTTCTATTTTTTTTGTTGCTTCAATCTTTAAGAAATTGGTGCACATTGTTGAATATAACAGTCTTTTTATTTTCATTTTACTGAAATTATGGTTTATTTTAATTATGTATTTCTTAATATGTGATATAACATAGTGCTTTAATAATGTCAAATGACAGAATGATACTGTAACAGAAAGGTATTCAGGAAAAACAAATAAATCATCCTCGTTTTCAGTGATGCAGGTGAAGGTTAATCTTATTCTGGTCATTTTTGCATCTTAGGTATTACAGTATGTTAGCTTTAAAAATTTCAGCACTTAATTTACTCCCTGTATCTAAAAATAAAAATTAATAACACTGCATGCACATGGGAAAAAAACCCAATACCATTTCTGTGTTTTCCTCAAAATGAATATATTTTATGTCGTGTTTGTAGAAGCAAAGTCAGGGGTTTTTTAATGGCTAAAAACATATAGTTCTATCAGAATGTAAGAAAAAACAAATAGGCTGGACTCTTTGTACTATGATGCAGTCTATGGTGGCAGCCTAAACATCGTCTTCTCCTGGAGATATTAGGGAAGTAGTTTAAAAAAAAAAAAGCAGAAGCCACTATGAAGATCTGGATTGCTCACATACAAATAGAACATTTTTTTCCCTGTTATTCCATTCTTTGTCAAATACTTCAGGCTGTGCATAAACAGTACATGAACAGATCAGTTGTGCAACACATATGATATAGATCAGGTGTATTTCTGGTCTAGACTGCCATAAATATAACTAAAAGACTAGAGCTCCTCTCATAAGGAAAGAGATTGGGACTGTTCAGCCTGGAGAAAAGAAGGCTCAGGGGCATTTTCTCCAGGTGTATAAATACACAATAGGATAAGTAAAGAAGATGGAGAGAGACTTTCTCAGTGATGTCCAGTGATGAAATAAGGGGAAAATGAAATACAGGAAATGCTACCTGAACATGAGTAATTCACTGGAACTGGCTGCCCAGAGACATTGTGGACTTTTCTTCCTTGGAGATATTCAACACTCAACTGGATATGGCAACCTGATTTACTTGACTCTGCTCTTAGCTTGGGATTTGGACTAGGCGACCTCTACAGGTCTCATTCCACCTCAGCTGTTCTGTGATTCTGTGACTTGCAGGAGGTAGTACATTCAGAAAAACAAGCTGCTTTCAATGCCTTGTCTATATGACATCAGAAATTTGTGTTAATCATCCACTGCCCAGCTAACTAGCAAATCTTCAGGGTGGGAGTGCAGGAAAGGGGCAGTCTTTCAAACTGAGAGTTTCCAGACAAGGTTCTGTAAGCCTCTACTTCAAAGACAGCACTAGTGTATGATTAGAGTTACATTTTCTTCCTCCCTTCCTTCTCCTCTCCCTCCCTCCTTTTCTTTCCTTTTCTTCCTTTTCTTCCTTTCCTTCCCTTTCCTCCTTCCTTCTTGCTGTGTGCTTGTTTCTTTACTTCACTCCCTGGGGGTCCATGGGATTTCTCCAAGCAAAGCACCAAGTGCTAAGGACAAGGATTCTCTCCAGGATATGGAGTGCAATGATTCATGACTTCTTTGTTCTGACTTTCTTCCAGATAACTGTAGGTTCAAAGTCAGACTATAGGCCTGTTACCCCACCTCCTTCATCTCATTGCCTATGTGGAGGCAGTGATTCAGCTGTCAACTTCTGCTGAGCTCTGATCCTTCATATCTTTTGTCCATTTCTCTCCTTGCATTCTAAATCCATTTTACCACCTGCCTCACATTTTTAATTCTTTAACCTCATTTTTATCTATGCTTTTTTTCTTAGAGTTAAGATTTACTGGGTTTTCATCGTTATTTATTTACAAAACAATATATTTTTGCCTCTTAACATTTATAATTCATGCCACTTCCTTTGGAAATCCTTTTTGACTGCCCTAGTTTTTTGTACCAATCTGTCAAGAGCTGGTAGAAAAGTGTTTTCAATTTTTTTTGAGGATCAGCTGATCGGA
>VYZX01020751.1:12759-44876 GCA_013401335.1 Brachypteracias leptosomus | reverse complement strand
TAAATATTAAGCCTCCTTTGCTTACACAGTAAAGGCACATATGTACCAGTTTGTTCCATGAAAAGCTTAAAGCCTGGATAAACAGGAAAGGCAGGAGTCTGTGAAATGTTGATAAATGTCACATTACTCATGATTTATCTGTCTGTGTTTTAAGCACACCTTTCTGAGACACATATTCACAAATCAAGGGAGGTGACTCTCAGAGGGCTCATTAAAGGGAGGAAAATGGAAAGGACAGGACTAGGGAATGGGAGAAAAAGTGAAACAGGCAGTCGAGAGGGATGAAGCCAAAGATCTTTGGAACAGCTTCTCAATTAGCATTGCAAAAGTCAATCTGAACTTCTGGTTCAAACTCCATGTAAAAATTCACTGCCTTCCACACCTGCAGTGAAAGCCCAATCTCATTTAGAGCCAGAAAGCTGATTATCAAGTGATGCAAATCATGAGTTTCTACAGCACATAAAATAACAAGACCTGATACCTTTCTAGAAGTTGTCAGTAGTCAGCCACTGCAATCAATGTAGGTGGCTTCAAAAGAAAGTATGTCAGCCGTGATCACTTTGTAACTCAACATTCTAAGTAATCCTCATTTAAGAAGAAAACGTCTTAAACATATAATGGTATTTTATAACCAAAGAAACACATTCTTTAAAGAAAGTATGAACATTCATTTTACTGCTATTGACTATAGATTAAATTATCCAGGAGAGTGGTATTTCACACACAAAAAAGGGAAAGTAGCACAGGAAAAACTGCAAGAAATAGATCATAAAATACTCATATATAATTCACTCAGATCTCAAGAACAACGTCTCCTGAAAGCACACCTTTGAGAAAAATATCATGTGCTTCACTGTAGGAATTTCAGCATAAATGACTACCAATTCCTTGCTAAAAAATTGAAAGGAAAACCAGGAAAGGCATTAAAAACTTTTGCTAGCCAAAATTATTCATCAGGAATAAAGCAGCAAATATTCTGTGGGAAAACTTGATTGTGGGTTAAAGATGCAACCTGGAATAGGTATGAAGCTTTCATATAAAATTCTTTGAGGCTGAACTCTTTTTGTTCTCTTTTTTTGCTGTCTAGCATATTGATGCACTTCTAATTGTCAAAAAATTCAAAACCCGATATATTATTGACAATCTATTCAAATGCATTAAGGAATTAGTAGAGGTCCTGTGATTATCTTCAGGCTACCTGAAGGATGCTCATTTTTCCACATGAAATCACATTCTTAAGGATACAACTAAATAATTTAACTATTGAAACTAACATCCAATATCGAGGAAGCATCAGCAAAAGGGGACACTTAGTGTAATCTCCCTCCTTAGTTTATTCAATATTTTGTCCTTACTCAAGAGTATCAATAGACAAAAAAGAAAAGCAGCAGATGGGAAGAACTTCCACTAATCCAGTTAAAGAAATCAACTGTTGGTGGTCAGTCCCAAGGCAATAGAAAAATGGAAACTAACACAAATATAAATTAAGTCTAAATGTAAAGTCTTCTCTGTCAGAGATATGCTATAAATTTAGTCAGAGCAGCCTTGGGGAAATCAGCTTTTTGTCAGTCAGTACTGGACAATTTGGGAAGTTCATTTGATCACCACGCAGTTAGAGAAGCTAAAATCATCACCCACCCTTTAAAGTGTCAGGGAAGTCGAGTTAATCACCTGCTTACAGCTACCAAGGGCCTGTGCCTTCACTAGCTGTTACTCAAGCAGTGCAGTTAAAAAAAAACAAACAAGAAAAAACAGGTTAGGTCTATGGAGGGCACCGCAGAAAGAACCAGCTCCATGACTGACTTTGCAGATCTTGTATAGGTTGGAAAAACAAAAAAAAGCTGTGGAAAAACTGGCCATAATCACAACAAATCTGACCTTCCTGATCCTTTTGAATGCTGCCTGTTGTCTTTTTTTCTCCCCCTAAATGATCTAAAAGTCTCTTGTAAATTGTTCAGGTTTCTTCTTTATAAAGAACTGAAAAAATACAATTTTTTCCTTTCTTCCTTCACACTTGTTGCCATCACCTCTTCCAAGATTTACACCATACTACTGATGAAACCATATCACAAACATAGCTTTTCCTTTCCTGAAAAAAAGTATAAAGCATGTTATATGCAATTCCTTTAAAGATCTCCCCCTAGGCTTTCACAGTAAGTGTATTTCCCATCCAGTTTGAAATAGTCAAAATTACTGAATTAAAAAAAAATCTTTTTCCCAGTGTCATTAAGCTTGATAGCCATTTGATGAACATCATTCTGTGAGGGGCCTGAGCAACAACATAGATTTTGAACTCAGCTTGCAGTGTATTAAGCAAAGAATGAAATTTCAGGACTTTATGGCAATTCTCTCTTCTCAATCTCTCTCATGCAAAATAAGGACGGAGGAAAATTTTAGAGTGCATTTGGGAAGATAAGTCTCCGCTACATTAATTCAAAGTTTGTTCAATTTTAATTACAATATATGAAATGAGATAACACAGTACCATAGAGAGAAACTCTAGCAATGTGCCAAATGTTTTTATAATTCACCACAATATCCTTACATCCTGCTGTTCAGCTTACAGTAATTTTTCGTTTGCCAGCCAGTAATACCGCCCTAATCACCTACTATATTTTAATTTTTCCCCTAAGAATTATATATTTGATATTATTAGCACTCCTGTACAGAACTGTAATAATAGTTCCATTTCTTTAATTTAATTTTCTAGCCAGGAAATTTGAATGCGGAAAACTTTACAATAAATTCAGAGGACTGGAAGTTTAGAATTAAAGCCTCTACCATGTCAAAAACTGAAAGCCTGAAGTGAGAATTATTTGCTCAGTCAGCAGCGTGCCCACATTTCTGTGGGTCCAGCCCAGCAGAGCAGAGGGCTGACTTTTGGTAAATCTCTCTGAGTGAAGCAGCTATTAGAGGAGCCTCTGGCAGCCTCTGACACATGCTCAGGTTGATATATATGACCATGAGACAAAGAGCAAGAGAAATGTGGAAATAAAGCAAAGGTCTGTTCTCTCCTAGTTTCCAATTCCACAGTGAGGAATTAGGGAAGAGCAGGTCCTGGGAGCAGAGGCTCAGTGCAGCAGAGGTGAGGAATGCCCCTGATGCTCTTTGGGGAAGGTTAGCAGTTCTATAGCAAGATCTCTATCAAAGCAGCCATCTCACCTCCCCACCTTGAGACCATTTTTGGCAAAATATGTAACATACCCTCTGGAGGCTGTGATATAAACTATTTCACACAGAGAAACGCTGATACGTTTTTCCACAGAAATTACTTTGACCTTTATGCTTTGTTAACAGTTCTCCCAGATTAGTTTGACCACTTTACAGCAATATTTGTACCGTAATAAGTTCTATTAATATTTTCTTAACTGGAAAACGTATTCAGTCAAAAGTGACCTTATGTAACTCTACCAATTCCCAACATCACTCGAAGATTCAGCAGTTTTCTACACGTTTCTTCACTTGTAAAACTGTAACTATTTGTGCTGATGAGGACTCTCTCCCTACTCTCAATTTCACTTCACTGGTTGAGGAGTTACTTCTGTCAAAATCTCCTTCAAGTTTCCAAAGTATTACAATTTTCCAGTATCATTTATCATTTCAAGCCCGAGAAATGCCTTTCAAATTTATAGAGCCTTGAGGAATGATGATTCTTATCCTTTCACTAATACTACCATGATGAGGCAGGCACAAAAGTTATGTTTAATTTCCAAATATTTCACATCTAAATGTTTCACTGATTTTAACACAATTTTAAGTTTTTAAACATTGCATTGTTAAATGGCTGTACTTACAAATTAAGTAAATACACAGACTTTCATATAGTTCTTGGTGAAAAGTAACGTGTTTGAGAAGTGTAATGAGATATTAATCTGAAACCTATGATATTTTTGTATTTTTAATATTTCCCCATTTACATTACAATCTACTTAAGTACTGCAGCACAAAAGCCTATTTTATTACTTTACCACTTATACTTCAGACTGCTGAATTCACTCCCACCAGAAAGTTCTTTGGTTTGCTTTATCAGTTTGAATCACTGCTTGGAAATACTTTGTGATCTATGATGTGCTGCACATTGTTTTTGAAATATGCTCTGTCAGATTACTTGCAAGATCTCCTCTCTTTTTCTTAGTACCACAGTTTGCTTTAGATTTCTGAAATCAGTCTCAGTCCTGGAAACAGTAACTGCTGATCCTATTCCTAAACTTGCGGTGTTTCCCTAAACCTTCTAAAATCAGTGTAAAGACTGAATTTAAAAGGGTGTTGTATTAATTCCTAACGCTCACTAAGCTCATTACACTACAGATGCATAAAGTAATGGAAGGCTTAGTCCTTGTTACTTCTTTTTTTTTTTCCCTTTATTATTTGTTACACATTTTAATGTAGTCAAAAATATAGCTGAGGGAGACACTTCCTATTTATTTCTGGTTAAGTTTTTCCTATTATCTTCAGCCTTAGGTAGTCACCACTGGTGTCAGTGGAAGACTCACTTAGCTACAGCAAGCACAGAATTATCCCCAATTATCAAAGGTCATCAGTTCAGTTGCATCATTTTATTGAAAAGGCTCGATTCACTTTATACGTGCTGCAAAACTCAGCCGGCCTCAGTTCTTTAAAATAAAGGTTGGTTGCCTGAAATGTACCTTCTTCATTTATTATTACTCAAGGTGCTTAAGAAGAGTTTAAATATTTACTTTTAATAACAAGAACGGCTAGCCATATTAAAATACTTTTCAGAAGTAGTTCAAAGAGTTGTTTTACCTGAGAAGAAATATTGAGAATGTATTTCTGGAGTAACACAGCATGTATCTCAAATTATTAGTATGCAATTTCCAAATTATTAGTACCAAAAGCACATTTAACTACAATGCCTCGAATTCATTATGACAGGCACCAAATGATACAGCATATTCAGCTTTACCAAATACCTTATTGCATTTGCCTATATATTTAAAATACTTGAGTAGCCTAATGTTACATAAATATAACTCTCAGATGTTTTTGTTCATAAAAGAATGTAAACTTATTTTTCATTAAGCTAATAAAGGCAGTACTTAGGTGTATTTGAAGGATTGCCAAAATGCCAATACCAGTGTTGAGACAAAATCATTTGTCAATAGCATGACACAAGGGCATGGCTGTTATTAGTAATGATAAATTAGTAGAAAGTCCTTTACCTATCTCCAAAGTCCCAGTGAAGACTGATTATGGCCTTCTCCTTCAAATCATACCAGGGTTGCATTCTTTGATTAATATTTTGGTTTTTATAAATAGAACCTTTTGGACAAAGTCAACTGAGCCTGAGAATCCAAGACTACCTATTCCAAACTAAAATTTCCTTGCGATTATTTGGCAAAGTAAAATTATTTTCTGGAAATACTCCAGCAATTACTCCAAGAAAAGGCCGATACATAATAAAAGTTGGGACAACCATTCCTGGTTGATAATTTAAATTTCTTTACACAAAATAGCAAATAACTGCTTCCTAAAGCCAAAACTTCAGTGAAATATTGTGGGATGTTTTAAATCGCAGATCACTCTGTATCACTGCTTGTGTACAGGGGTGTACGTTTCAGGAAGACTCTCTCTACTGTGTAACTCCATGTGCTCTCACTTCCTAGATGCTCCTGTTTAAAACACCTGAAGACCACCACCTTGAGCCTGTTCTTAGAAACCTGAGAAACTAAATTACATTTTCTAATGACCCAGCTCACAGGCAATGAATCATAAAATGCTCTTGATTGAACAAAACTTCACTGGAGCTGGGAGAAAAGGAAAATACAGTAACAATTTCATTTGTGAAACCAGAAACCTCCCTGAAGAGATGAGAGACCTTGATACCTCCCTAGGAATATAGAAGCAAATGTTCTTGCAGGTACCTCACTTTTTTGAGTGATAGCTGTGAATTACTGCATATCTGGGTTTCCTGAGGCCACCCCAGCTTCAGGAGGTCAGTGTCCTGCCAGCTTCCCTGGTCACTGCTGATCAGCTGGTAGGTTTGCTATGAGCTATTCCTATAAATAGCATTTCTTGCTTTATTTTCCTACTGTTCTGGGTTACCTAATAACTTTTAGTAATGGTGCTAGTCGCACCAGCCAACACACCGGCTGTATCCGTGGTCCAATCTCAGACATCTTGTCCTACCCAATCCTCCTTTTTGCTACACTCTCTCCCATGCTCTTACTTCACCACTATTACCAAAGCACTTGCTTTATAAAATTTTCAGCAACACACAGAAGAGAGACATCCTGAATAAGCCTTTTCCCTTTAAAACAAGAAGAATTCCTTTCTGTAATAAACTTATTTTGAGCGCAG
Source organism: Brachypteracias leptosomus (assembly GCA_013401335.1). Lineage (NCBI taxonomy): Eukaryota > Metazoa > Chordata > Aves > Coraciiformes > Brachypteraciidae > Brachypteracias > Brachypteracias leptosomus. The sequence goes on along the minus strand of VYZX01020751.1, from coordinate 38,558 downwards.
TTTCACATTGCATTTAGAGCGATAGAAAAATGTGGATGTTTACGAGAGCAAACTTCCACAAGATCTTGGAATAAACATGGGGTTTACCACTAACAGTAATAAAAATGGGTACCATTCACACTTGGAAAATTAAACATAAAACTCAATTTTACTTCCTACCAGCCCTTGATAACACAGCCTTGATCATATTTCTGTACACGAGGTGCAATTCCAACCCTGACTAAGTCTGAAGTTTTCCATTCACCACGTACATAATAAATAATCCCTATGGCAGAACATTATCAAGAGGACTGCAGGAAATAGATTTTTATTTTTCCTTTTTCTGTAAAAGTAGATAAACCTCTGAAAGAGAAGGAGGAGGAGGAAGAGTTGCCTAAACAGGATTTATCAACTACAGTAATTATGAGAGCACTCAAGCACAAAATTTAAGCCACAAACAAAGAGTACAACTTACATTTAGTAGGAAAATTAAAAGTCAGAAATAAAATTCATGTTTCTCTAGTCCATATGTTAGTTACTTATAATACGTATCTTGTAATAAGTCAAAATACTGAGATATCACTTAGAAAGTTTACTGTAAAAAACAGTTCCTATCTGGTCTGAATGATACCAATTGTTTCCCCTTGGATATATTTCAAAAACACATAAAAGCAATTGAATATAGTTTAAAAGGAACCCATTCTGAAAACTAATTTAATAACAACTAGCCACATCACAGTAAAGTTTCTGTCACTGAAGTAATGCATGGCATGCCAGGAGGTAAGATTCTAGCTTTGTACAAATACAAATGAAGAGAAACAAAATCATTGTCTTAAATCATTTATATGCCCATTAAATTCTAACTTTAAAGTCCTCCCTTCTTAAGTGATGAAAATCCACCAGAGAGCTACACACACTGAAGAGAAATCCAAGTTATTCATGGAAACACACTGACTTACACATAGTATCAAAAAACATTCACCTGCTCCATACTAACATACTCCATATAAATATTTTTTGTTTGCAGGAGGATGTTATTAAAGTAGATTGGTATTGACAGCTCTCTATATAGCAGGTTATTACAGGTGACTTATAGTGACAGTTTTTGTTGGGATTGACTGTCATTATAAACTGCCTTTACTCGGTTGATTAAAACTGTCTATATCTCTCACTTCACCACAATTTTCCATATTATTCTCTGCCTGAGGTTAAATATTTTCAAGTAATTTGAGCAATTTTGCCCCAATAGGAACAATTTGTCTTTTCTCAGTATAAAAGTGAGGTTTTACTTTTGGTTTTAAATTGTTTCAAAAACAAGGGACCTGGGTATCACCTTGTTTGCCAGGATTTTCTGCAACTGAATTCACATGTGTAAGAACTTAAAAAAATACAGAGAACTGTGTCATACAGAAAATGACAAAGGTGGGAACAAACTGGAAAAAATACTTGTCAGCTGTATTTACAAGCCCTACCATCTTCCCAAAAATTTGCATTAACATCTTGTCAGAAATGTAACATTGAAAGTCTTTTAAAAATTCAGTCTCCCCTGCAGAAAATGCTCTGTCTTTTTGCATTATTTACAGATATGAAGTGAAGTTACCAAAGAAGAACAAACCAAAGATTTATAAATTTTATTACTATCCTTTTTCCACCTTTCCCCCCCTGCTATTGATTCATGATTCAATGTAATCCCACAGAAGTTTCTGCCTTTACATGTCAAAGAACTATTCTTGTACAAAACCACGGACTTTACTTAAAATCTGTAACCCAAATGATGAGATTGAAGCAAACAGTACGAAATACTATTAATGTTATAGAACATGTATCATGGATACAGGCAGCAATTCTGTGAGCTACACTTCCTCTCTTTCTGGAGAGTTTATAACTAAAGTTTTTTACACGTAGTAACATATTATCAAACAGTAAAATTTTCTGTGGCTAGATGTTTTAAATTGAGTTATTGCAATACCATTTGCTTCAATAATGAATAAATATTCCCACTCACAATCTGCACCATTGCCTTTCAGCAAACACTTACTGTAACTGCACCGTGCCAGAAGACTGGAGGTGATGGAGCTCCAGGAAGCTCTCCTCTAGTCATCTTTCTTCGTCTTGCCAAACACCTGTAGCATCATCTTCTCTGGCTGTAAAACACAAGACCTCGCATTAAATTCAAATGTAACAAGTACTAAGAGAGCTTGCATTTGCCTTTTCTCTTTTTAAGGTCTCCCAAGAAAGTTTTGACACCAAGGTGCAGAGCTGTGTTCACGGGCCACCCCTTAGCAAAGGTTGTTGCACATTCCCAGCAATCAGAAATTCAGATTAGTTGGTGGGATGTCAATTCACAAAGTCTGGCAGTGGCCCTAAAGATGTGTATGAAAACCCTGATTGTTGACACAAGTGGTACCAGTGATGTCAATTAACCAGTTTTACATGACTAAGGGAGCAGGACTCAGCCTCTTTAGTCCCTTTTCTTTTTTTAAGTGGAAGGGGAGGACCCCCCCAAACAATTCTCTCCTGACTGCACAGATCCTCTGTGGATCAGTACATCGATGACTGATACTTTGGGGGGGATTTAGACCATTTGATTGGCTGCAGCACTCCAAGGACAAGGGCTTGAGTTTAGAAACAGCTCCCATAAGGGAGATCCTGCACTGCACATTGTTTTGTAGAGTGATAGAAAAGAGCTATGGAGCTGCACAATAATGTCCAAAAAATGGATCATTAAAAAACCAAACACACACACACAAACCACCCCACAGCAACAGAACCTGTATAGTCATGCCATCAATAAAAGAAAGCATTCAGAGGTTAATCACTTAAGAACAGATACATCCCTGAATTGCTGTGAATCTGTTGTCTCTGATATCCAGCATAGTACATTAAAAAGCTAACTTCACCACCACAACTTTTTTTCATATCCAGCATATAAATAAAAAATAGCATTGCTTCTTAAGTAGAAATAATTTTGACAGAAACCCTGTACTTGAACATCTGTGAGCATCTTCTCTTGGACACACTTCAGGGCCTGAAAGCAACAGGGTGGACAATGAAGAGTGTGACAGGTACACAATCCGTAGGCCACAGCTCAATCCTGTGAAAATCTGAAGTTTACTGAAAATCAGCAATGGCTTCATATAGGGATTTTGGGAAACACTGCCTAATATTAATTTTCCTCTTAAGGTACATTCAAAATGTTTTCTGTCTCCCCTTACACTGGCTTCCTCTCTCCCCTCCTTTCTTTTTTATAAGGGGAAGTCAAGTCCATAAAGCACTGTAGCCACAGGGATCAGATAAATAGAGGGATGAGAAGAGGATATCAATAATCACTTCCACACCAGCAGAAATTTATAGCTCCTGAAAAATAAGAAATAGAGCCTTGCCCTTAAGTCAACAGCAGTTTCAATAAACCACACACTAGGCACTTCCTGAAGACTCCTGATATGCATGAATACTCAGGACAATTCAACTCTCCCGGCTGACAAGCATTTTGCCTGAGGGAGAGGTTATTATACATAATATATATATTTTTATTTTTCAGATGGTTTATGTTATAAAGAGCAGTAGAGCCTGTTCAGACTCGTGCCCTTCTCCATCCAAATGTCTCTACAAATGGCAACTGGACGGAACAAATGAGCGCATAGAGCACATATTGTTAGCATTTGATGGATGTGCACTGGCCTAAGTGAAATGGATTTGTGGTCTCGGGAAATCTCCAGCTGGCAAGAATCCAGGCTGTAAAAAGCCGTTACCACAAGCAGCACTAAGTAGCATTCTCAGCGAGAGGGGAAAGGCTAAGGAGCCCGCAGTCCCTTCAGGCTCTGGCAGACAGGGGCTTGCTGTGCAGCACAGCCAAGGCAGCGTGGTCATTACCGCTCAAGAGATGTTTTAATCATTTAAATAACACCAGCAGCTTTTATTTCTTCAGTGCCAGACTTGATTTGCACTTTTGTTGTCAGTGCTGCACGCTGCAGGTACTGCACATAAAGCCCGGGTTTGATTTTCAGGATAGGCCACCAAGGCAGCCCTGCCAGAGTCAGTTTCTAAAACTTGTGAGGCCAGCATGGGCACTGAAGTGAGGAACCTCCCAAGGAGCTCGGCCTTCAGATACAGGGAACTTGAGAGAAAGGGAGGCAAAGATAAGAGAGAAAAGATCTAACCCTGAGTTCAGAATCAGAGCTAGAATGATCTAATACATGGTATTAAGAAATCGCTACGACCCCAAGTTCCAGGAGCAGGAGGCTGATTCCACTAGAAAAAAGAATGATAAAAAAAAAGGCGGAAAAAGGGAAACGAAACGACTGATGGCTCTGCATGAGATGACCTTATGCACCTAGAGCTGCTGTAGCTATTGTACAAGGAACTTCAGAAATAGAGAAGAGATATTTTGATAAGTAAAACACGAAGGTTTGCAGTTTGATACAGAAGAGGCACTAATTCTAGCAATTGCAGGTGCAGAAAACATTCCAGCTGCCCAGCAGAATTACATAGCAGTTAAAACATGTTTGTTTTTATGCTTGACATAGACTTACTTTTTTTTTTTTTTAAATAAGGTTACTCTTAATAGTCCTGGTCCTTTCCATGACCAAAAGGCAGTTTAGTCACAAGGACTGCTTGCTAGTGGTAATAGTAGCTTTGTCTTTTAATTAGCATTTCATTAGTGAAGTAAACAATTCTGATTTGCACACACAACTCTCTTGAACATCACACAAGCATAGCTAGAGATGGACTGAAAATAAGATGCAACTGACACATTGGTTTCTTACTAAATACAGTTTCTGAGACTGGTTCTCAAAAATCCTGCTGTGGTGCTGGAAAAAATGTTTCTGCCAGTCTAATGATGGGGTACCCACAGCATAACAACAGAGAGAGAAAAAAAATCAAAAGGCCAACATACTCGCATATCAAGCTGATAATAATGTGGCAGCTCAGCTGGATTGTATTTAAGTATAAATATATACTCCAAACTCATTTGATACATTGGAGCAGAGGCACATTATGCCCATCTCTTAGAGGATGCCATTCAGTAGATTTGTTGATTTGAATAGAGCTATGACACTAACACCAAAAGCAGTGGAAAAAGCCCGTTGCTAAATTGGAGTGGACTGTGGCAGATTTGTTTTGAGCTTTGTAAAGTTAATGTGAAAAAACAGAAAAGAAAAAGCCAACAATTTTGTGAGAAGGAATAATATTATGATGAATGGTAATTATGAGGAGAAGAATAGGCTCCAGGGAGACCTTATAGCAGCCTTCCAGTACCTAAAGGGGGCTGATAGGAGAGGCACTTTCTGCATGAACATGTAATGATAGGACAAGAAAGACATTGAGCTTCTGGAGCGTGCCCAGAGAAGAACAGCAACGCTGGTAAAGGGTTTGGAGAACAGGTCCTGTGGGGAGCAGCTGAGGGAACTGAGGTTGTTTAGTCTGAAGAAAAGGAGGCTCAGGCGAGATCTTATTTCTCTTGACAGCTTCCTGAAAGGAGATTGTAGTGAGATGGAGGAGATGGGGGTCTGTCTCTTCTCCCAAGTGAAAAGGGACAAGAGGAAATGGCCTCAAGGTGCACCAGGGCAGATTTAGACTGGACAGTAGGAAAAATTTCTTCACCACAAGGGTTGTCAATCATTCAAACAGGCTGCCCAGGGAAGTGGTGGATATCTTAAGTTTAACTTGGTACTGAGTAACAAAGAAAAATTAAAAATAAAACAAAGTGAAAGAAAAAAAAATGATGCTTGATCTTTGGCCACTCTGTCCCAAATGGGAAACATAATTAGTCAGTGGCCTGAACATTCAATAGTTCATATTAAAAAAAGACAACACGTTTTAATGGGATTATTTTTTCCCTTAAATTTCTTCGCCAATGGTTTTAGATGTGAATGATTCTTCCCAAAACTAATTTTTGTGTTTTACAATGTAGAAAAAGATTGTTGCTCCTTCGCAGCTGAATCCATACCTTGTAGCTGTCCATCAGTTTACAAACACACCAAAAGAAGAGATAGATTACTATGTATGAAGTGAGGGAGATCAACACAAGGGTGGGAGTGACAGTTGCTGACATGGAGCTCAGACAGATTTAATAGGGCAGATTCAATAAAGTTTGGTGTCCTTCCTAAACTATTGGTCCTAAAAAGCTTCTCATCATTTGGTCCCAAGTTCCTAACGGCCAACCCTTTGTTTCAAAACAACATGCAAAATCCTGCTTTTCCTAGAGGGCTGCACCACAGCCAGGGACAGCAATGCTGTCAAAGAAAATCAAAAAGAAATGACCTGGCATTGTAGCTAAAAGCTGCAAGTAGGAACGTCTGAACCCTGAGGTGCGCTCCTTGCTTGAAAGAGGGTCAGTGGGTGAACAGTTTAGGCAGTGAAGGTGTGGTGGCACTGCCTGCTCAGAAGCTAATTCACAAGGAACCAAATTTTTTAAATTATTCTTTAACCATGACTCCCTTGAACAAGGTGTTTCCTAGCCTGCACGTTGTGACACGCCTTATTTTATAACCCCAAACCACAACAAGCTGCATTTAATTTAAACTGTGACAACTGTCATTGAAACAGAGGCTCAAGAATAGATACATCAGCTTTTTCCACCTTGGAAAGGTGACGGCCCGCTATTCCAAATGGCTGCAATTTATCTGTCAGAACATGATACATATATTTTAACGTTATTTATTAAATTAGAACCTGATATTTTATTACCTCTACCAGCTGGTGAGTCTGTCACAGATTCATTCTCTATGTTGGACTGATAGGAGAGAGAAACGCTAGGATTTATAAAATTGATTGTGACCTCAGCAGCCTGACTGCTGCCAATGTATTAAAAGAGAGGAGAGAGTCGGAGTGGCAAAGAGAGGAAAGCAAGAAACATAAAATTAAACTCTGCAAGATATGAAGGCTAATGAAAAAACTTGCAATGTGCATTTTTGAAAGAGATCGGTATTAAAATTTCCATAAAGATAATGCTATCTGTTGACATAAATTAAAGTATAATATTCCCCTATGTTCCTGAGACATCTATATCTGGGTACCTCACACAGGAGGCTGAAAGCAGTTCCAAAGCTATTTCTCAATACCCTGTGTTTACATACCACAGCTTTTTCTTTTTTCATCACTTAAAAATGCCCAAGTTCTTTGAGCTTCCTACACGCTAATATCCCAATTTGAAAAATGTGGAAATTAGGATCCCAGTACTTACTCTCCAAAGTGATAGAAGTATTCATGTACATTTTGAAAAAAGCATTAACTCTCCAGCTGCAGGTGACTAAGTTTGAAGAATTTTGCTTTAGGTGACACAGTGAATCTCAGACTTCAGGCACACCAGCCCAAGCTTCCAATACATTAATATTTATGGTATATTTCAAATTTAGTTGTATTAAACCACTTACAGGAAAGTCCTGAACATTAGCCATGATATTTGCTCATATTCAGAAATTAGCTTGAAGTAATAAATCTACCATAAGGAATATTGTTAGAAGAGAGCTCCTTTATGGTACTACTAAGAAAATTTTATATTCAAAAGATTCTACATATGTCATGACTGGGAGGTTTTTATATTTGCTTCCTTCTATCATATTGCAGCCCTCCAGAGCTGATTTCTTGACTAGATTAATAGCAACATCATCTTTTGTGGAAAATGTGGTGTATCGAAGACATTACATAGATGATCAAGGCCTGAAGAGAGATTCTAAATATCTCTTTCATAAGAGATTAACTGTAATGGGGTTTGGGGTTTTTTTGGTTTCATGAGGCTTTTGTTTGATTGGGGACTTTGGTTTGGTTTTTGGGGTTTTTTTAAACAACAGATTTATTACATAAAACAATGTTACAGCTAAATAAAGAAAATACAAGAAGCACATTACAAGAAGTAGTACTTCTTACAAGAAGCAATTTGAAATCTTGTCTTATAATTGCAGAGTGAAGGAAAAAAAGGTAACTAGATTTGAGAATACCTGTGGTTCTCACTCCTGATTATAGATGCTGCAAATGAGCTCCATCCTCTAAACATGTTAAATGAGGTGATGCAATACACGATCTAAAGGACGGTCCTAGTTTCTTGCATAGCCATTAGAATCACACTTCCTAATATTCAACTTTTTTTTTTTTTTTAAGATAGTTATCTCAATATTCAACAGCTTTATGACTCCTATCTGTAATGAAAAGCAAAATGTTGAAAATGTTGCTGTCTCCTTCCAGCAGAATACTCTCAGAAAGGGTGGGCAGCAGAACTCCACAGCTGGCCCTGAATTTCAAGTGGCAGTTCTCAAGCTCCTGTTTTTTTGCTGCCTATCACAATCACAGATGTCAATGGGGGTGATTACTGGCAGTTTCTGTCTCTGTTCCAGGACATATGTCTCTTGGTGGCTAGTTGCCAGTATCACAGCACAGCTGAGGATCCTCTGCTGCCACTTATGCTATGGGGCAATCAGCACATCCCATGACCCATCAGGTTGTAAGAGGTGAAGCATGGATAGCATATGACAAGAATCAGGGAAGGGTTAGGACTGTTAATGCCATGCCATGCTCCTGGCAGCCTCCCTCAAGGTGAGGTGACCTTGGCAAAGTGGTGTATTTAAGTTCATCCATTAGAGGAATACGTAGATGAGGCACCATGATTAGTGGCAGCAAAGAAACAATGATTTCTATTTCCCTACTAGTTCTAAGATACAATGGAAACATGCTGAACTCGGTGTGACTGTTCTGCCAGGAAACCAGAAATCCTGATTTTAGGCTTACAGAAGTCCAACCTGTGCCAGTAGGCAGATAGGAACAGCACAAATCATTTCACTGTATCTCATTTGAGATGCAAGTGAAATTACAGCGAAGAACACATGGGGCACGGTGACCCCAACATCCATTCACTAGGACAAAACCCCTGAGAGGTGTAGGATGCAGCTTTCTGAAATACCCAATGACAAATCCACCTCTGGTCACATTAACAGCAGGAAGGGTTTTACCAATTGTTTCTGTGGGAACCACTGGATTAACACAGAGCGTTTTGAATAAGTCTTTCCCTCTTGGATAAAGGAACATTTATCTCAGGAACTAAATCAGTTTTAAGAAAAGACCTTTCAAAGGAGCATATATCCGGAACTCAGGAAGCAATCCTCTACTTCTATGCATAAGAATTTAAAAGAGAATTTAAAGATTTTTATGAAGCTTGCTTTGTTTTGTGCTTTCATTTTATCTGTCCTTCCAGTGACTGAATTGGCCTCCTCACACCATTTTATTTTTTGCCAGACTATATTTGTCAAATCATGGCATGCCATAATCAAATCTTCAAAACACTTTAATCCACACTGGAAATGAAAAAAACATGAAGATTTATTTACACTCCAAATGGCTTAGTTAAAACTTACTAAAGACATTTTACCTATCCTCAATTTCTAAACTGAGACAAAACCAGAACTGTTGGATCACAATGAGAAATCTTGCTCTCACTTTAAGCAAACATACTGAATGAATTAATATTTTTAAAATTGAGCAAACCTTCACATGGGCTTATTGCTGCTTTTACTGAAGACTTTGATCAGCTGTATCATTCCAAGTCTTACTAGAGCAATTTATGTTTATATAAATTACTTGTTTAGAAGAAGCAATTGATGTTCCAATGACTTTTTGCAGTTTTACTCCCTGTTTCTAACACAAAAGAGGCAAACCGTATTTCCCAAACATAAGATAATGATAAGGTGGGGAAAAAGTGAGACTAAAATTTCAAGTTACTCTCCTAAATGAGTCCTCTTTAACATTCATATTTTGTTCCTGTGTAAAGTAATTAATGTTCCAGCTGCATTCAGTTTTTTTCCTAGGTATGCCATTATAAATTCTGTACCTAATTAATAAGTGCTTTAAAAAGCTGAATTAATTAATATCAGAAGCTTGCACTGAAAAACCAGTGAAAGGATACGTGTACCAACAGACCATATAAATCAGCTCTAGATGTTCCCAAGTATAGGATTCATAGCCCTGGATATGGTGAAAATAGTAAACTTTGCTGAAACTGTTTTCAACTCAAGTGTGAACTGCAGTGATTGACTGTGAGTCTGTCAGACATTATTTACTGCTCTGATCCCACAACAATAGCTCAAAACAAACCCTGAGAATTACTGCAATGATTAACGGAGCATGCTGTGGTGGCAGGTAGGAACACTGCTATACAACCAGGTACAGTATGGCCTCAAACCTCTCACCAGCCTACAGATACCTACGGAGAGAGAGAGAAGGGAAAGTAGCAGGATACCCAGCAGAAAATTTTGGTGACTTCCATTTACATGGAAGAAGAGGGGGAATAAGTAGAGCTTTAGAGGAGAAGGAACAACCATAACAAGCATGGAGAGATAAAAGCATAAGGTGGGGAAAAAGAGCGTTAGACTATAAAACACCTCATGTACACTGGAAGAGAGAAAAAAAAAGTTTTTAAATCTTCATTTGGTGTTTGGCTGTCAGTGAAATCATAAAAACTCAGAGCACTACATAATCTATAATAAGATGGTCTATCTTTTTTTTTTTTATGACTGTGTTGACAGGTATAGCAGATTCAAATCTTTCCTTACAACAAACCAGGATGAGTTTTACAGCCACACTCTCCTTTCTTCCCTTTCTCCAGTTAGAGCTGCCACCACCATGAAAAATGACTCTTCTAAGCAACTCTGAAAGAAAAGAGGCCACCACCACTCGGTTCTCCCTCCAGCCCTCCCACCAGCCTGACCCCATCATCCATGACTGCAGGCAGGGGCAGCAGTCCCCCCAGCACGGTGCACTGCTGGGTGTCCCCTCTCCCAACAGCCCCCAGCCCCATGACCTTTCCTTACTGCCTAACCATGTATCTGACATTAACATGGAAGATTTTTTTCCTCTTTGCTTTTCTTGGATGTGAAAATAACATAAAATAAACATAACCAAAAATAAGAGCAGTGATATGCTATTTTATTTAGTACCTCTATGCATATCCCTCTCCAACAGTCAGTGAGAAATCTGTCAAAAATGATGAAGTAACAAGTGTCCAGATGCCAAACTCTTCCACCCATTTGTAGAAGGCTGAAGTTGTTTTTCACCCCTTCTTTCAAAGAACAGAGAAATTAGTCATATTCTGGACTAAGCTAATCAAGTATGTGACTTCAACCTGTCCTTGAGGATTTCATGCTTTATTATGATGCTGATAAAAATTACTCTTCACTTCCAAGGAGGACTGGACTGCTTGGCATGCCATCAATGACAAGAACCATCCTACTTTTATGTGGCCTCAGGACATGCTTTTAGCAGGCTTTCTGCATTAAACAGGACAGGGCAAATGAGTGCTTTTAGAAAAGGTGACTAAAAGAAATTTGATAATGTAAAAAGGGAAGATGGCATTTACTGATAAAACCTCTTCCTCACTGCTAAATGCACATCTCTCTAACTGACAAAACAAGCAAAATGTGAGAAATAAGACTAATGACAGTTTAGCCTATTTTTTTGAGTTACAAGTGAAACCAATGTATTAAAAAAAAGGTTGCATAATCTTTGTAAATACAGAAAAGCTTGAGGAACGTTGCTGAATAATGTTGATAGAATTTTCTCCACTGAGTCTTAATTTATAGGAAGTGGAGCAAAACAGACCTGTTGAGTAAAAGGGAGAAAGAGCAGGACAGTGAGAGCAATCACATGCCACCCTCTGACAGCACCTGCTACCCAGAGAGTGCTGAGTTTGCATGAGATGAATTATCTGCAAGAGGAACTATTGGGAATGTTGCTACAAGCTACTGTCACAGCCTTTGGGTCAAGGTCTCCAACCAGGTTACACATGTTCCTTCAAATATCTGCAGCTGGAAGAAAGATGGAGAAATTCATTCCCATAGCCTGGATAAAGGAGTGAGCCACTTGGTCCCTTTCTTGAATGAGGAGACTATCTGACTATTTTACATAGCTCAGCAATTATTTGCCTAGTTTGTAGACTCAGAAAAATGGATTTTTCCACCGAGGGGAACATATGTCAAAAATACCCTCAATCTAATCCTACACGAGCTAATTTACAATCTATTAGAGCTTTAATAATAGGCCCCATTACCACAGTATTTGAACAATATTTGGATTAAACTAAAACTATAAATTAAAAGAATACCACTCAACTCCTCTCTAGGTAACGATAACATAGATGAGATGGTTTTTTAAATGAAGCTGTCTCAGATGTTTTAATATTGTTAAACTGAAATACTAACCATATTACAAGCTGGATACATAGACCATAAAATTTTAAAAATATTTAGCAAGATGTTCATTACATTTTGGTGTAAATCATTTCACAAGTGGCTGTTAACCAGAACGTAATTTAAATAATGAAGGTAGAGAGAAAGAAGAGGGTGGTAGAACACATCCATCCAAATGCTGCACAGATCAACTTTACCATGATTTAACAAGGTATGTATAGGAGTGTTTGGGTGACCATCATCATGGCTTAGTTTTTCAAGAGAGTCAAAAAAATATTTTGAAAAATGGAATTAGAAAAACTGCTACGTTTCGGGAACAGTTAAGTAGCAGGTTTTGTTTTAAAAGAGGTATCTGTAACTGTGTATGTACAAATGAACAACTGTGCACACAAGAGATGCCAGATGGAATATGTTACAAAATAAGATTGACAAAAAGTTAGAATATTTCTACACACTTGCAATTGTTTTTCCATTTGTTAGGTGATATTACACCCTTCACATTGGTGTAGACGAGGTTGTACACAATTACCACCAGTGCTGATTTCTGTTAAAATGTAATCTGTGGAGAGCACTACTTGCAATATTACCTTCACATCTTCAGAGCTCAGCTTGATATGAAGAAAGTTTTAATTAAGCTCACCATCACTTTGAGAACAAGGGCAAGAGTTGCAAAGTAGTGAAGACACTGGAAAACGCTCAAGATACGACTGAAAACTCAAAGCACAATCTCTCCTTACAGAATAAATGGAAGCTATCAGGCAGGTTGAATACATCTTTTTCTCCTGGGAATAAAAAGTTTCTCCTTATGTACACACATGATAACATTTTGGAAGAGGAGATAAATACTGTGTCTTCAGGAAAGCCAGTGGGGATTAGACCTCTGTGAGACTCTGCTGCCTCTAGTATTTTATCCAGGAGGGCTATTTGTAGGTTAAGGATCAACTACTCCCACACAACTGAAGCATTTTATTCAAGTAACAGACCTGTAGGTATAACAAAATGAAAGACTTCATGAAACATTTGAGACAATACTCAGTTAATGCACAAACAGGCATTACCACATTCACTGTAGCAGAGCAAGAGTAACTGAAAGCTAAGAGCTCAACCAAAGTGACTGTCTCAAAAATACCCAGGAGAGAAGTGACCCAAGGAGCCAGAGGTAAGCACAGATCCCCTGTCAACCACAACACGACCCTACAAGGTGTAAAACTGTTGCTGAGTGCAAGCTGGGCTCCAACAGCAAGGCTATTTCTGACATCAGTGGAGGATTCTTCAGGTATGAACGCAATTAGAAATCAAAAAAATGTTTAAATACACCTAAATTAGGCATAAGCCACATCATGAACAGTGTAAGTCTGTGATGCTATGACTAGCACGTGTCAAATATCAACCATTTTCTAGCAGAACAGGTCCAGGAATTCACAGCTGTATTCTTTATCCAACGCGTGTTTATTATCTGAGAAGCCTGATGTGATCCTAACTGCTGTATAAAATATAAGCTATATTCCTACCTTACAAGACATCTCATAAATAAAATATTATCCTGTTACAAATGGCACACTGAGGAGCAAAGCTTTCATTGCAGGAAACATCAAGTGCTTCAGCCAGACACCTGAAACAGCAAATGATGCCTCGTAGGTAAGCTCATGCCATCAAAGGTTGGTTGACCTGCCTCGTGAACCAGGCTGTTTACAGCACGTAACCATCTCTGACTGTTTGGGGTCAATAACACAAGAACATGGAAACGAGCTTGGCCAATTTAGGGTTTTTTTACAAATTGAAGTGGCAGACTATTTGCACTTGCTCTTCCCCTCCTATGCCCATCTCCACTGCTGTGATGCTAAAAAGAGCACACTGCAGCAGAGACAAATGAGTCAATCATTTACAGATGGCAGCCGATGACTCCATCTAGAAGCTCTGCCCACCAGTTGAGAAAGTGACTCTCGTGCCATCGCGCTAGAGAGGGCTCTGCAGATTGTTAATTACCTTACTTACTGTAATAACAGCAGGAAGGGACAAAACCAACCTGCTAACAGCATTCATTAAACTTCAAAGCTTGGTAAATTTGGTTTGAAGTGTATACAGTATTAACAAAAGTCAACATACAATTATTCAGATCTAAAGCAGACTCCGTCACTGTTGTGACATCTGATGGCAGCACTTCCCTTAGGCAGGGATTTTATAGTGGGGCAATTGAAACCAGCTTTCCAACCACAAAATTTCTGTTGTTATTCAAATGTTAAGTCATTAGAGGTTGTTGGGCTGCTACTTCACCTAGCAATTACAACCATGTAAGAAAACAAGCAATGCAACGGAATGAAATCAATCACTGGAGGACTGATTTATATTTTATATGGCTATGAAAGAATATAGGCAAAAAATAAAAACCAAAACAGATGCTAAACAAAATAACCCAGAGAAAGAAATTATAAAGGACATTACACCATGATGTAGACTGTGTATCTGACTTATAAATTGGTAGGAGACTTATTCAATTATCAAATTGTTCAAAGTGAGGCTAAGAATAGCTGTAGAAAGATAATTACATTCTCATGGTTTAGTGCTGCCATTTGATTATTTGAAATGTCCTTTAGACTTTCAAAACTGATGCAATAGAAGAACAAAAACACTTATCTCGTGTTCAAGTCAAAAGCGGTTTTCAAATATTACATGCTGTATAGTTTAGAATTTATGTAACAGTTAAAGATCTTATTGAGCTGGAAAATAGAGAGACTTTTCTTATCCAATTTGTTCTCCAGTTATTTTCCAGTCAAGTTATATAATCCTACTTTAAAACTTATAGTCAGTAAAATGCAGTTGACTGTTCACAAGTTCCAGCAGCATAAATTGACAGCAATAGTTGATAAAATACGTGGACCTCTGAAAGAAAGTTGGTTTGACAGGTTTTTAAATGTAAATTACAGAACTTCATACATATTATTGTAATATTTTCCTATAAGTGCTTTTTGTGTCACAACCATAGTGTTATACACTTACTTGTCTTTGTGTACTAGAAAAAAGGGTGGTGGTTTAAGTGGAGAAATAAATAACATACACAAAAAAAGAGAAATCCACATGTTATAGCAATTACACTCATAAAGGAAAAGGAAATCTATGACTTTTTTCCTTTACTTAATTGTAAATAACCATCAAAGTTATTGTGAAGTCCTCATATGTATTTTGCATCATTTGATTTCTACATTGTAAATAGCTTTAAATGTTATTTGTCCATTGCACACAATTCTGCTAAGGTAACATAGAAAAATATAACAGCTCCAAGGAGCGTAAGGTCTATCTGTCCTGAAATGTTTTGTATCAAAAGCAGAACATTTGAGAGATGCCTCAGTTTTGACAAAGCTTCGAACATGAAGATGCCTGAGGTCCAAGATGAACGCTCCCTGGTTACTCCTGGCTAGAGAGACTCAAATTGAAAACTTGACCTTTCAGATGAGTAACAGATATTTCAACAATTCCATTCCACAAAGATATAGAAATGGTTTTGTTTCATTCTCAGGCAGAACGTTTGTGAAAAATGGGAGATGTTCCCTAAACATCAGCAGTGAGTCATTTTAACAGGAATCTTTTCATATTTGTCATTTTTAACTTTCTAGATAACTACCAAATAGTGGGGTGACATTATTTGTTGGGTTGGCTTTTAACATGAAAATCAGCTGTAAAGTTATTCTATATGGTTATGCTATTGAATTAATTTTAAATAATGTCTGTCTCCCACACTGTGGAGACACTCAGTCCTGTAACTAGAAGGAATGTCTTCTCTCCTCATCTAACACAGCCATTAAAAAGTTGTAAAAATGTAAATAAAATTTAAAATTTTACCTATTGTTCTCATACAAGGATCCAATAATTCTCACTTACAGCGTAATCTAACCATGTCAGCTGCCCAGAGACTAAAATGAAGGTGATTAAAACATGCAAATTCACCAGACACATGGCACCCTGGCACTAGAAAAACACCCTTTGAACTATTCCAGGCCTTTCACTACCTACCTACTCAATTCTTCAGCCATTTCAAGCTTACCCTTGCATACTAAGTTGATTGGCAATACATTTTAATCTCAATTTTTTAGCCTGTTCATCACCCAGTGAGGCAGATGTGACCACTGGGATGCTGCGGTGCTCCACACCCAGGGAGCAGCTGGCAGAGAACCTTCACGGGATGCCAGTATTCAGTGAAGCAAGGCAAAACCCACCAACCCACCATCAAAACCTGGCACAAGTCTGGCCGTGAAGCCCACAGCCCACTCTTTAGAAGCCAGCCCAGGGAGTCAGTCTTCCATGTCAGAAAAATAAAAACCTATTTCCTATTTCCTTACTGGAAACAAGAAGGGTCTATTAAATAACCCAGACCCGAGCTGTGTTGTGAAGCTTCCACAAAATACCTGCTCAAGAAAGATGAATCTACCTTTGCTGGCTATTTTTTAGGTCAGTCAAATTTCAGAAGGCTTTTGTTACCCTACTTTGAATCAGTTTTAATTTGTTAGGTACATCCTTGCAGATGTATAAGGTGAGTATGGAGTTGTGAAATAAGATATTTTGTTTCAAATGCAGTATTTCTGGAACTGAGGCACAGATGTCCTCCTATCCATAACACAAATGTATACAAATACATATATAGATGTATATTACACAGGCACTAATGCATGCATATTTTTGCATATGCACATAAAATATATATTTTTAAGTATTGCATGTGCATATAACTTCTGAGGAGAAAAATCTCACTTGATCCATAGCTAAAATAACTTATTATCAAAAAATTTGAGAAGAGATTGTGGGGCATGAGGAAACAGCATCAGCAAACAGTTACTGAAACAACTACCACAGTCAAAATATTTGATAAAGCACCATCCCTCTGAAAGGAAGTTTCCAGTGCTCTGCACATATGCTGCTGTATACCAAATTTATTTGAAACGAACACACACCATTTTAGACCCACCACAGCAACTAAGGCGACACATTGATCAGGAACCCACCTACAGCTCTGCTGCTATTGTTTAATTGCCATTCTGTGACTTAGCCAAGACTCACTAACAAGCATGTTTTCCACCTATATGAAACAATTAAATATGATACTATTAGCAGCATCAATTAAGGTAGATAAAGTAATAGTCTAATTGAATGCCTGAGGAGGCTAATGGCTTTGCTTTCACATTATAATGGATCACACTCTGTATTCATGCGCTATAAAGCCAGACGTGGAATCAATAGTTTCTCCTGCTTAGAAAGCCTCCTTGCCTGGAGCATAATAGATATCTAATTTAAGATTCATTGCTCAGGCTTTCTTCTCTTAATCAAGGAATAATATATCATGAAAAAAAAAAAAATGTACTTTTTTAGAGGCATAATTTCCCCATCATTGCGTTTTAAGAAAGTTTTAAGTAACTTCCTCAGCTTTAATTCCATGGAAGCAAAAGGGCCATTTATTTTCAGACACATTCCCATCATCAGTTGGTAAAAGAGAATCTCCTGCTCAGATCAACTGCAGAAACATCTCCGTATTTGGAGCCTTGAGCTCTGAGGGGGGGGCTCTTTAGGGACTGCAGAATGTGCTACACTAACAGTGTTTGCATATTTACAATTGAATAAACTGAGAGGAAAAAAATTAATTTGGATCATCTCACTGTTTTTCTTGTTCAAGTCAAGCTCACAGGAGTGGAAAAAGTAATCTCCAGTTTTGTATTGTTGGTGACTAGGATGGTGATGCATATTGAAGGGATCATCATGTCGCAAATACAGGAAAACACCAGGATTCTCAGCATTTCCCATAGACTCGACCGCAGTCATTTCCCAGGACAAGAAAAGAAGTGTATCCCCAGAGACTATCCCAGTCTTCCAGGAAACAGGTTTTTGGTTGGTTTCTTTTTTTGAGGAAGACCAAGGTAAACAAGTTCTGTAGCAATATAAGCACTTTTAATGTCTCTAATCTTTGCCTCTCAGATCAGAAACAATAGTATTTCTTTAGACCAGGTCACCAACCAGTCCTCTTAAAAATCCACCTTATACTTAATTAGTAGAAATTGTATTGTTGGTGATGTTTGTGGTTCTTAAAAAACCCACAAAAAGCAGCTTTGTGATCAAAACAGATACACAGTACAAAGAACAGATTAAAAATTGTTTCAAGCGTTGCTCACATCACTAGTTGACATTAAATATCACTGTGAACCACTTTGCTCTTTCAGCTGTTTTTCTTAAATGTTTCCAAATCTGCTGGACCAGCATCTTTTTCAGATGAAAAATCTGCATTGTCCTGCACGTGACCGAAAAACAGTGCATCTAAAGACATGCAAGTCACTAAAAAAACAACTGCACAAATATCAGAATACACAAAACGAAGGGAGAAGCATCAGGAAAAGAAAATATAATTAACGTAAGAATAAAAGAACAATATTTGGAGAGGGTAAGAATAATCTTTGAACAGAAACTGCACCAGATTTGGGATTTGAATATAAGAGGCCTGAGGTGATGACTGCGGGGAGGTCTGCAGTTGGGTACTGACATGGCAGCAGGATGCACTTGATGCAGAGCAAACCTTAAGGGGCACAGCTGGGATTTCAAAACATGCAGGCAGGGCACTAACTTTAGAAAAGTACACAGAGCTCAGTTAGGAGTTAAACAACAGAATTCATCTCTAGATGAACCATTGCAGTTGACAGAAACCAAGACAAGGATAGTATAAGGACAGAAGAGAGGAGAAAAGTGCTATGGATTATATCACTCTGTCAGTTATCTTGGGCATCACAACACATCCATGGACAGAAAGAAGCACTTCAGTCCAAACCAAGTCGTGATCAAAGTAATGGGCAGTCATCAGAGACAAACAGACTCCATGCTAAGCTTATCTCTTAGAGAAATGCAGGAGCTGCAGAATAATTCAGAGCTTAAAACCATACAAACCAGAACTCCTAACATTTTTTTAAATAAACTGACTGATCTCAGATATTGTGTGAATGACAACAGAATTTCATAGAGGGTTAGGTTGAAGAAAAGGTAGCTACAATAACATTACAACCCTGGAATCAATGCAAAATTCATCAGGATACTGAATGCATCACAGAAAAATATAACTACTTCAATATCATCTAGAGCTCATATTTTTGAAGAAGGACAATAAATATTTTCTATTGATTGCTGTAAAACAGATTGTCAAAAAAATCTGCATGAATAACAAAGAAAGACCTTCCAGGGTATGGTAGGTGGAGGACTTTCTGATTCATTCTTTAGCCAAAAAAAAAAAAAAATACTGGCCCTAGCTACATTTAACTGAAAAGATAATTGTATTAACAGAGAGAGTAACCAGTCTAAGTGGATGGGAAGGAAGTCTCAAAATACTAAGCAAACAATGCAAAAACACAATTTGCATTTAGCATTGAAATGAGAGAGTAACAGTAATGAAGAAAAGCTTTTAAAATCTGCTGATCCTGCATCTAACAGAAAAATCAGAGCAAACACGCCCACAATAGCAAAGGTATGAAATTATTTAAGACAAAATCCCACCAGAGACAAATGCAATGTGACAATATTGTGGGTCTGTAACGTGAGTTACTCATTAGAAATACTTGTGGTACCCAGAGGGAACTGTTCACACTCCAGTGAGGTATAAGCATATGGAAGAGCAGAAAACAACTTCTGTTTCCAGGTTGGATACTCAAAGGTCTGCTTAAGGAAGGCCCTCAGACAACTGTTGTACAGTCATAGCAAAATAAAACAGTGCCAGAGCATGAGTCTCTCAGAACACAGAGAGATGCAATATCTCCAAAGCAACACTGATAACATGAGGGAGTCCGAGCTGTTTCAGGGACCGAATGTTGTCAGCGAGCTCAGGTAGTGGTTATAAATATTCTAAATTGTGTTATATAATGTCATTTATTCACTGTTATTATGGCAAAGTTTGACTGGAAAACTGTACATTTGAGACTAACATTATATGATTCAGAGACAGTTGGAACAAACGCTGAATGAAGCGGATCTCTCTAGTGCCTGGTCCCAGAGCGATTCCTAAAGACTCTTCAACCATACGTCTTTTCCAGGTATGTAATGCAATATATATTTGAAACATATATTATTAAAGCAGCCCCTTCAAATGCCTCCCTTTCCTACTCTGAGCTGAGGAGTCTGCTTTTCTGTGTTCTCACTCGTTCTCCCAAGGAATTCCTGTCCTTTCCACCACTGCCTCGCTCTTAAAGGCTCCACCTCACTGTTATATTAAACCAAGAGATTCAGCGAGCAACTTCTATTACAGGAAAAGCACATAAATAACTTCTAACAGTAAGAAACAAACTAATCCAGAAACTTAACTGTGAAGATGTTTACATATATAAAAACCCTGCTTTTATTTCATAACCCAGAGATTGTTTCTGAGACAAAGAACAGTTAAAACCAAGTTTTTAAGTGTCAATACAAAGCAGGTTTGCAACACTTTTTCAAATATAAACATGTACTTAAATACATTTCTAATACAAACAAGTAATAATTCCACTGTTGTACTATTGCACTGTTGCTTTTGAGAGGTATATAAATAAACATATAGATATAGAAACACATATTTCTTACTAACTCTGAGATTGACTTGTACTGAAATGCTATCCCCTCAGCTAGTAACAGAGTATAAATTGCAACACTACTGCAGGAAATGTCCTGGTTAGTCACTGCATTTGTTCAGCTCTCTCTTCACTTTGGTATTGCTTTTAATTCCAAATTAATCGAAGCAAATCATTGGCGCTTCCTTCACAGCCAAATATTTGCACAGATTTAGAACTTCTCTGTGAGGTTTGGAGTCCCTAAGCTCTGTACGGTCTTTAGGCAGACATTATTTATGGATGATCCCAAGAGCTCATGTAAAAGTGCTTCTCTTACACCAGAAAACAGGTGTCTGTTACTGGGAGGGAAGTACAGATGTCCACACAGGAGGACAAAGAAGTCAGATGGAAAAAAAAAAACTGGTCTTGTGAGCTTAGTTATTACATTTCTGGTTTGCACATTCTGAGAATGGATATTTGCAACACTACATTCGATTTCAAAGAATACGAATGCTTTTGTGTCAGTACAGTAAACTCTGCAGAATTAGAATGAGAGAAAAGAGGTACAAGCAGAATGATTTTACTGCCATTCAGCTCTTACCACAGGTGCCCAAGTTCAAATATTAGACCTTCAAAGCCAGTCTCTCCCCAGATACTTTCTGAAGCTCTTCAACACACAAGATGTTTTTCAGTAAGTTCCCAAGACTTACCAGGACCTACTTTAATTTCTGCAGTCATGCTCTAAAGCCAGGATTATTTTCCTTTCTTAGTCTTTCTCTGCCTATCTGTGGCCTCCAGACACATGTCCTATTAAACCACTATAAATCAAAGGTGAAGGAGATTATTTTTTTTTCTTCTCTTCTCCCTACAGCCCCATTCTTCTCTACACCCAGCACAGCAAACAGGAAAAACCATTCATCCATATGAAAGTGTACATCAGTATCTCTCCTCTTTGAGGAAGCTGCTGTTCACCTCCCACTCTGCAGTCATAGTATGAAAAGGAGGTGGTCTTCCTCAAACCAGCAGCACGGTGTGTCAGAGCTCTCTGCTTGCATAGCAGAGGCTGGGACTTTGACCTCATACTGATGTTTCAAGAGAGCAGTAAGTATCCAAGCAGCTGCAAAATTATCTGGTGCAAGAAAACCCTCAGCAGCTTCCAGGGAACAATCTCCCAACCAGTAGGAATGTTGTTTCTAAAGTGCTTCAAAACTAGATCAGTAAGAGCAGGTTTATGGAGAAAGAAGAGGAAAACCAGGTTCAAGCCCCCATTCTACTTTTGTCCCACAGTGCATAAATACTTATTTTTACGCATTTGGCTTTTGATGGATTTAGTTCTTTAAAGGCTATCTGTACTGGTTCAATACAGTTGATTAAAATGTTGGTGAGCTAAAATACCTCCTGGCACAACTTTGTGGGAAAATGCTCTGTCCTTCCACTGTATCTTGCTCTTATAATTATTTGGGGTCTTTCAACAACATTACTTCCTTCTCATTTCTTTCTGTGTAAAACTCTGAATTTATATAATTGTGCCCATTTTCTGAAGGTTCGATTTTCTGATGATTTCTGCAAGCTATTTGTACATCCTTTTGGGTTTGATCGAGAGGGGAAATCAGGTAATACAGTCACAAACAGTTCTCACTTAGATATAAAACTGCAAGGTCAAAAATGTAGAGATTTATTGCATGTCACCTTTCTGCTACTGTTTTCACCCTTCTGTAGTGAAAGATGGGAGGTTCTTTTCCCACGTGTTAAACTGTATTATTTAATCTTTCTGGCTATTTGCTAGACACAGCTGTGACAGTCACAGCTCCACAAAACCACCTCCCAACAGCCAGACACCGTGAACAGCAAAGTGACATCATCTCAAAACTCCCAGGGGAGCTCGCAAAAGAGGGAGGAGTGATGAAAACACGGAGGGCACCGATTTAGAGCCCTGCCAGGATCAAAACTGAACTCATCATCTTATTGCTGCCTGACAACAGTGACGTTGAAGTCTCAGGGAAACATGCAGACTGAGCCGCTAAGCGTGATCACTTACTGCCCACACATCGGGCCGGACAGCTCAGAAGTTCCTAGAGCATTGTTATTTTGTATGCTGCTTATACATTTTAAAAACATGGAGATGTTAATGTTTTGTTGTTGTTTGGCCTTGGGAGGAAGATGCAGGGAACCACACTTTCGGGAATCCTCCCAGTGAAAAGCAGCACTGCTTTGCGTAGGAATTCATACCCTGTCATGCTAAGCATTTAAACCCAGGGTACAGAGCCATTTGAGTTCAGAGGAAAGAAAAGCTGTGGGCTAAGGCTGAACACAAGAAAACTTATTTTCTGGATTACAAAACCAAACTTGACACAGCAGTTCTCATTGGCCATATGAAGGAGAGCAGTAAAGTTGGCATTCCCATTCCAATATACCCCCAACTAAGGCAAGGTGAAGAAGTGACAGCACTCAGCTATCATTCAAAACAGCACCTTGAGATACTAGCAAGTGAACAAGGACATTGGCACACACATTTTCCGACAGCTTGAAAATTTGGAGAAATTAAGCAGCCCAGAATGCATATACCCTTGGCAAAACCCCCCAAGCTTTTCTGTGGTGTATTAGTTTTGAGCAAGAAAATAAAATATGAAGTCAGCACAACATAAGTGTTGGCCTGTTGAAACCTATTCAACTAAAATGATGATACAGAACAGGAAAAGTGTTCAAATTTCAGTTCCAGTTACATGGTAAGAATTTTGGGGTGTTCTGATAGAAAAATAGTCTGTTGTACATTATATATTTCTTTTCTTGTGTTGAAACAAGAAGACAGGTAATTAAAATGCATTTTCTTAACTCAGTGTTTGTCTTTTTATTGATCACAATATAGGTAATATCCTTCCTCTGCAACATATATCACAATATCCTTAGTTCAATATTCTGTGTCTCCAGACTGCCTTCTGTTGCCTCACTCACTAATCTTAGTTCTAGCATTTTATCTCTATATTGTAAAGAGAAATGTTTCAAGAAGCATACTTTGGATTTTCAGTGGAGGGAAAAATCATCTTCAGTAGCCAGTTATCAGAAAAAGGAATAAAAGACTCAAAGTACCAGGGAAAGAATAGTGACAGAAGAAAAACTCCTTGCAGTATTATTGTAAAGTATCAATATAACTGAAAAGGAAAATGAATCAAGATAAAGTAGTGGCAAGAAGAGAAAAGACGGGTATGCAGAGAGCAGAGGGCTAAGAGACATATGGGGGGAAAAAAAAAAAGAAAAGAAAAATGACAACTTATCTCATTTTTTACCTTCTATTCAACACTAACTCCAATTGCCTGTAGAAGTCACTGTAGGACCATTCCAGCAAACAGCTACTTTGTCTTCTAGAGTCAAAAATGTGTCAAACAGTACTCTTTAGTTCCTTAGAATACTGTGGGGAAAAATAAAAAAAGAAGTTTTTTGTCGAAGTATGGGAGAAGATCAGAGATGGCCCCTGGAGCTCCTCAGCAGGGAGCAATGCTAAATATTTAATGAACTTGGAAGTGAGAGCAGGCAGAGAACAGGAGGGGCTGCTACATAGCCTGCAAACTTCAGCACAGGAAAGAGGACACGCTTGTTGTCAGGCTAAGCTGGCAAATGGAGAAGGTTCTGCACATATAAGTTGATTTTCAGTTAACAGCTGATGGAAAGACAGACTCACTTAACAGGGTCCAGGACCATTTCCACCCCTTGCAGAAAAAATCATGTTTCTCTAGTTTCACATTTGTTGAAGTTCTGTACAAGATGCTGTCATTAGGGCAACCAAAGAACAAACAAGTAAAATCCTGCCAGGAGAAGGCACTGCAAATCCAGCATTCACAACTTCCATAATTCCCCAAGAACCAGAACCTGAAGAGATGTGTTTAAGCTCATTTCTACCAGGGTAGAAGTAAAAATCCCATGGAAGATCCTGAGTAAATATTTGAGATGCAAGTGGAATATGAACTGAATTTCTGATGTGAATTCAGATTTGAGAGTGGCTGCTGACCCGAGCTGAAAGTTGTGCAAACAGAAATTGGTTTTAGAACTTCATTAGAACATTATCTCTACATTTTCTGTCTGCAGCCTTCACATACAGCATCGAATTGTCCTTGCATTACATAGCTTGCAGGGAGAACTGCTGCTTTTTTGGTGTTTGTACAGCATATTTTCAATGAGAGTCCTGATACATTAACATAAATAATAAATACAGTTTTGATGAGTGGCATGTAGCCAATAGATGTTTCCTACACAGCTAAAAAAATCCATGGGATTAAAAAGTGAGAGTCAATTGCAAGAAGAGAGTATTAAGATTACTTTTTTTCAGAGCAGATAAACCTGACTTGAACAGCAAATGTGACCTCTGGCTTTCAGTTTCTGTCTTAAGTAATCTGTTCTCAGTAAAGTTGTGTTTCTGTAGCAGAGAAATATTTTCTTTTACACAAGTGGGAGTTATTTTTGGTTTATTTCTACCTCCACGGAGCGTAACTGAAGGCAGAATTTAAGAATTTGGTTTATAAGCTCCTTAAGAAAGCTTGTTGACAATAATCATTGATAAAGTAAAATGAGAACTGAGCCCATGAATACTCCTTCATTAAACAGTATAGTAGTAGGCATGGCTAAATGCATCCTTTGCTTGCTTTGAACTTACCATTCTTAAGACATGAGCTGCCTGTCATCTGTGAATGACCTTGTAATTCAAAAAACTTAATTTGATAATCATTTCTGCCTCCACTATTAACTCTAATGAAGTAGGCTCATTAAATTTTCAACAGGTACTACTTATTTTATCAAGCTGATAGAAGCCAAAGGACAGCAATGTTGGGCCATTCCTAAGCCAGGTTTGAGGAAACTCACTCTGAAAGGC
Source organism: Brachypteracias leptosomus (assembly GCA_013401335.1). Taxonomy (NCBI): domain Eukaryota; kingdom Metazoa; phylum Chordata; class Aves; order Coraciiformes; family Brachypteraciidae; genus Brachypteracias; species Brachypteracias leptosomus. The sequence continues at coordinate 13,008 of VYZX01020751.1, read as the reverse complement.
TATGTGTACACAGCAGGTTCTGTTCAAGGTCTGAGAACACTGCTACATTTTGCCTCTCAAATCTGAGTATAGCAATAGATACNGATTTGAAAGAAAAAAAAAAATTTGATCAGGTTTGGGGTTATTAAAATTTATGCTGCAGGGAAAGTAAAATATACATCCTGATAGCTAACTATTCATTTAAAAAAAATATATTAATGCCACTGACAAAATGTAAACTGATAATCCAAAGTGGTTGAAGGACAAGTA
>VYZX01020749.1:6224-43007 GCA_013401335.1 Brachypteracias leptosomus | reverse complement strand
GCCTCGCTGCGGCAGCCCCGGGGTAAGGGGAAGCTGGGACCCCTTCCGTGGGAGTGGAGGAGAGAACCGGTGTGGGGAGGGGTGTCGGTGGCAGCCCTCTCCCAGCCCCCTCGTGGATCCTGCTGTTCGCTCGGGGCGTGTAGGATGTCCTGTGGTCGCTCGGAGTTGTGGTGCCGGCGCCTGCTCCTCTCTCCCCTGCCTGCGGCTCTCGGGGTGCCCGGGGCGTTTGGGGTTGCTTAGGGGTGGTTTGGGGGGTATCAGGCGGTTGGCAGCACCTGCGAGGTGCAGGGTAGCCTGGTTCGCCTTCGCATCTCAAGTTAGGAAGCGTCGGAGCCCCTGGAAAGGCGCAAGGCTACTCTCCAGGTACTGCTGTGGCATGACTTGTGTGTGGAGATAACTGCTCGGGCTTTGGGAGGGTAATGTATTCAGTAGATACTTCAGAATAGGCAGGAATCAGTGACCCCCTTTTTTCTGTCTTCTCTCTGGTGGCTGTAGGCATCAAAATTAGTCTGTAGTTAAGCGGCCGGTTTAATCACAAAGATGTCTTATTTGGTGCTGCTCCCATAGCGGTGCTTGGTTCATGTTTAATACTTTTTTTTAAAAAAAAAAAAAAAGCAACAGCTACCCTTTCATAGAAAGGGGCAGTTTTGCTATGACTATGGATTTTCTTTTTGGTAGATAACTGGTGTAAAGTAATAAGATTTATCAACATCAGTAAGTTGTTAAGTGGTGAGAAGTGATAAGAATCTGCATTAATTTATGTCATGAAGTGGACCAGGTAGTGTTGACTCATTTAAACATGAGAATCGTGGTGATTATTGTTGGGTGCTTAAGAAGCCTTGGGTGTTATGAAACATGCTTATCTTTTTAATAATACTTTATTTCCACTTCAGAAAGTAGTTCATGTTTTGGTGGTGACTGGTTAGCTTTTCAGGGAACTTAAGCTCTGCTACAGCTCCCTTCATAGCCAACAAGAGATGTTCCATTTCCAGCCTATGTCAAAGTTGATAATTTCTAGTAAGATTCGGTGATTCTTATTCTGAAGTAGAATAGGCTTTACGTACAAATAGAAGGCAAAGCAGTAGGTTCATAAGTTGAAGATTTGCTTGGGGGTTTTTTGCCTGAGATTAATAGAATGGCTGGTTTTCTTTTTCTAGATTTTCATCGTAAGTCAGTGAAGGCTTTTGTTTAATTGTTTGCCTAATACTTAGCAGTCCTTAATTAAACATTGCTGTGGATTTCTGTAAACATTTGTGTGATTGCTGTGTGTTCTTGTATAACTGAAAGACAGCAGTAGAAATATTATGTAACTTAGCCAGTGTTTGGGCTGCTGGAAGAGAGCACTCAAAGACAACAGATCTCGCCCAAAGCGATGCTTTCATGCTCAGTCTAGGGCAGGAGCCTTCAAACTGTTTTGATTTGCAAGTCCTCTACATTTTCTCTTTCCACTGGGCATGGAAATCATGTACAATGAACTTTAGCATACTAAGAGCAAACTTGCTCTTCAGAGGATGCTTTTCATAGACATCCTGGAAATGGTCCGTTGATTGCAAAGATTTAAAGACCGCAGGTTGCAGAGAGCAAGAATATTTTGTTCCTTTTAGGTTCAAGTGAAATGCTTTATTAAAAAGCATGATAGGCATCAGATTTCTCTGTCTTGGGCTCACAGTGTTTAAAAACTCAGGACACAGCCTTTATCCTAAACTTTTAGCCTTGAAATGTTTTGATGGTGTAGTGGGTAGAGAAGAGATGTCCACTGGTCATATGCTTGGACAACATTTACTTAATCGCTCAACAGATTTACAGTTCCCTGAGTGTCTCTCTTGGGTGCAGTTCATTTGGTTTTCAGTGCCACTTGGTCTTGACCAGTTTAGGAGCAGCAAGAGGAAACTCCTACACCTTTATGTTATGTAGAAGAGGTGTACAGTAAGAGTGGAATGACTGTGTGAGCCACTTGTTTGCAGTCGAAATAGCTAAGTAAACGTCAGGACTTAAAGTCTAGTAGTAAATCAACTTGGGTTTTGGAATGCTTGATCCAGCTCCCACTGAAGTCACATGTCGCTGAATCAGGGCTTCAGCTTCTACAATTAAGCAGATGCTAAACTCTTTAGTGTTTGGGTAGGCTGCTAGTGTCCTAAAGGTAAATATGCATTTGAGCACCTCTGTGAACTAGGGCTTTGGTCAGGCTTTGTGAATGTCTTACAGCTCAGCCCAGGCTGTGTTTTTGCTTTTGTTCCATTGCACAATCTGTGCAACTCCTGCACTGACTATCAGGAGGATTTATCTTGTCTTGTGCTGTTTAGCACATGGCTCGTCTCTCTCCCGTGCAGACTTGGAAAAGTCCACGGTGCATCTCCTTAGAGACTCAAGGACCAAAGACAAGTTGTGGAGGTCAGGCAAGGAATCAGATGTAGCTGCCTTATGAGACAGTTGCAGGATATTGTTTATTCAGCTTAATTGCCTGAGTGTGTTGCAGACACTTGAGTTGGCATCATGTCTCTTGTGGCCAGTTCAGCCTGTCAAGCTTGCTTCCAGTTCATTTTCACAGAAGACCCATATGGTTGGAGGATTCTTTTTAAGACTGTGTTCTATACTGTGCTAGCTTTATTTATGTCAGCCTCGTGTCTACGAGCTACACTTGTAGTCTTGCCAGAGGAAATGTGTTTTTTGTTTGCATGTTCTTTCAAGAACTTAGAATGCTAAACAAGCTAGTGGACAGTGCAGCTTTTTTTCAGTTGCGTCTATTTAGTGAGTGACATTTGTTTTCTGTGAAGCAAGGTCTTCGATTTCTCAGGCAAGGCTGGGACTTGAAATACAGCATGTCTTAACAAAGTAGGCTTTAGCAGCTTTGACCTACCTTGGGTAATAGATTTTGGGCACTGGACGCATTAAAGGGCAGTGATTCTTGCTGCAGCACATATATTTTCTAAGAGGTCTTGGGAAGCTGATGATTGTGATAAGTGTCGGGTTCTGACAACCCAGTTCTTATTTCTCAATTCAGAATGGGGGGGTAGAGAGGGGAAGTTGCTTGTGAGAGAAGTGAAGCATAATAGATTTCTTCATAATACAGTCTCACTTCAACTGTGGGAGATGTGGCTTTCCTTCATGTGACAGTAAATCTGTTTATGGTTGATGTCCTAAACTACCAGTGAGTCTCCAGCCTTACCCATTGTGGCATACAGTATGAATAACACTAATTGCGTAAGAGTTATTATGGCTGATGTCCTTAACTACTAGTGTGCTTCAGCCTGGCCCATTGTGGTATACAGCACAAATAACACTAATTGAATAAGAGTTATTAAAAAGAATGTGTCGTGGGAACCTATGTATAAGTAAAAAGCCATATCGTAATAGCACAAAGTTGTCTTCTAAACTTTGTCATAGAACTCAAAGTCAAGTCATATGGTAGCATTAAATGAACAATGCAGACTTAATTTATTAATTTTTTTTTTGACTCTTATGTAGGAATCACATTTTTGCAGAGTCCTTGTCAGTATGGCCAATTTTGCACCCCGAAGTTATGTGAGATGGTGTCTTTTTTGTTTAAAAGTCCTATATTTCTGTGCTTTTCTTTAGTGGTTGCTAAACACACATGAGCTCAATAACAAATTTGATTGACACTCCCTATATGTGCTGTGTTTTCTGCTGTTGATGTTATTGGAGGCAGCTGTTTCGGAAGACTAAGGGGAAACCTCTCATAAGAGCAGTGGATTAGTGGTGTCTTCTAACACATAAGATGGGGAAAAAATGCAACTGCCCATCAGTACTTACATCACTGATTACTTCAGTGTAATTAAATGCATCTAAAATGCACAGAATAAATTCTGGAAAATGTTAGACTGGGCTGGTTTTGCTAGCTCTTATTAAAGCTGTAGGATGTTATAAGATGCTTGTAAGAAATATTGCTGCTTTACAATTGACTTAAGAACAAACTTAACTATTTCAATTGAAATTTTATAAATCATGCATTTTGCTTTGGGCTGTAGCTTTTTTTTTTTCTTTGCAAAATGAAAAAAATTAAAAGAGTTCAGCTACTCCTGACGTTGAGGCAAGGGGAAAACAATGGTTTCTGCTTTGAGTTCTGCCAGCTTCTTTTCTCTGAACAACTTTAATACCCTTATGCTTTGGAGCATGCAGTTAAACTTTGGCAGATTGTGTCTGCTCTGAAGGGGATGTTTTCTCTGCTGCTGCTTAGAAAGTGATTTTTTTCAATAGCTTGTAACAACTGAATTTAGGCACACATGGCCATGATAGAGATGAGGCATTTTTTTTGTCTGTTAAAACTTGGATATAGCCTATTCTCATGGAACCTCACCTACCTGTTAATACTGATCAGGACATATATATATGTCACCTGGGCAGATGTACTAGGCATTTCCCACAGCCCAAGATGATACATTGGGCTTCCCTGTGAAAGCCTAGACTGACTGAGAACAGGCACCTGCCTGCCCTGTGTTTAAAGATGTGTCTGTGCTATGTAATGGAGTGCTTTACTTTTTTAGGGAAACTTGGGCATCTGCCTTCTGGTGTGGTGGTGTGTGGTGGTACTTGACTGCAGTAGGCCCAAGAGGGAAAACAGAAGGCTTTTAGAAGGAGCCAGCATAGGACTGGGATTTATTTAACCAGCAGGAGTAAGAGAAGGGTCTAAGGATCTTTTCCCGTCACTGTTGTGCTCATTGAGATGTGTGCAGAAACCTGGGAGGCGTAGGAGGGAAAGAGACATACAAAAGGGTTTGTGAGATGAAAGAACCTGTAACTGGCAAGACATGAAGACTAGGAGGCAAGACATTAGGTCAGGAGTGAGACATAGGTCTATGGATGAGGGAAACTGCAATGCAGAAATTAATCCTAGAAGAAATGAGCAGGGTGGCCTGGTAGTAGGATAAATACACTGGGAAACACAGATTGACTCAGTTTAAAAAAGGAAAATAAACCTGCAAAAGTGTTGAAAGGAAGAATCAGAAGTAGGGAAGATAATGGACTGGGACAAGGCTGGAAGAGATGTGAATGAAAGCATCAAGCTTGAAATTTAGGAACAGGGAAGCTTGTGCTTGCTGCTCTGGGACACTTTCTCCAGAATTTGGCACAGTACCCAGGACTTCAGAGTGTTGGCCCTTTTCTCCTCTCAGCCAGAGCATGATAATCTGCTGCTGCTCCTTGAACATTTTGTGAATGTGCATGTTTCAGCCTTGTGACTGAAGTGTTTTACAGAGTTTGTTTTAAAAACTGGAAAACTTACTCCACAGAAACTGCAGTGACTTATGAAGACAGCAAAGGCAACAATCAGCAAGTTGGAAATATTGACGTGACAACCTGTACAATTTTAAACTTCTGTGCCTGTAAGTTTTGGTGCAGCTATGCTCACATGATCACAAAGTGTATCCATATAGATTATAGCTATACAGACACCTGCACATAAATATATATACATACGCATATGCACACACAGACAGGACACTCATTGCATGCAGTGTACAAAACTGATCTTGCTCTGCAGAGAAATGGGTGTTGTATAGCAAATTAAGTTATCTATAGGACTCTTGCTCCTTTTGTAGCAGATGCTCGAAGGTGTGAAATGAATTAGGTGAGGGACAGGGAAGTTTGAATAAAGGTTTCACTCTTAATGTAATCAAATGCTGTCCTAGACAACTGAATTGTGTTGCTATTGCAGAGTTTTAGTGATGTGAGCAAGTTGCTTAAAGCAAACTTCCCACAGGTGGTCGCTAGCTGTGTGTTCCTCATTTACTGGATGTGAGACCTCTGGGATGTGTGTTGCAGAAATGCTGAGAGCTTGCAGCTGCCAGAGGAGTCAAGGGAAGCTCTTCTGGAATGGATATTGTGTCTGTAATTCTAAATACTCAATGTTTCAAATTAAGCACTCAGAATTTGACCTTGTTTCTTAGTTTCACTGTTTAGAAAATGTAATTTCTTAGGTGTAGTTCCTTGTTTGATTTTCAAGACAGTATTAAAAGTTCAGATGCAATAAAATGAGCACAAAAAAGTTCATGAGAGAGCCAAAGACTTTTGTCTTTAAAACAGCAAGATCCAGTGGATGACAAACCAGTCTACAAAACTTGAATCCACAGGAAAGAAGTCTGAAAATTGAACTATTTGTAGGCAAGTAGAAAGTAACAGGTAGTGGTATAACAGTAGCATTTATGGTATTAAGACATTTTTAGCCAGGAATAACTAGTCATATAGATAGGAAGATGTACTATGATATGTCAAAAGTGTAGTAGGATTTACAAATCTTCATAAAAAGAGGTCATATTTATGGTTGTGGATGTTTGTTGCTCACTTCCAGTTTTAACAGTTTCAGCCTACATTCCTACCTTCTTGTCCTGCACACACAAACTGTTTTCTAATCCTTTTAGTCCTCTTCTGTTCTCTCCTCTGATTTAGAGACAATTCTTTGCTATGAATTAATTCTTTGTATAGAATTTTGAATTGACTTTAGCCATCTGGTCAAGACATTGTGTCTGGTCTTGTAGTTTGAAACAGAGAGGAAGAGGCTAAAATTCACCAGCAAGTAAGGGGAGGAGGAGTGAGGAATGCTGGAAACATACTAAAAGAGCCTGAAAATCCAGATGCTTTTCAGTAGGGAGTGTGCATAATAGTATCACACTGAAGGGGCTGAAAACCTGCACAGCTGTAGGATGGGGAATGGGCAGTGCAACAGTGCTCTATGAAGGGATCTGGTGTTTATTGTGGATCACAAACAGAATAATCAACAAGATCACAGTTGTGCTGGATCTCATTGAACATGTGGGTTATAGTCTTCAAGATGTCCTGTGTGATAACCTGTTCATTCTCTTCAGTGGCAGAAGAGCTCTAGCTGGAATGCTGTGTCTAGCATGGGACCTTGTCCTTCAAGAAAGAGACAAGCTTCTGGAGACAGTTCAGATCACAGAAGTATTGGGCTTGCCTAATCTAGAACAAAACCCAAGGTGGAAACTGCTGATCTTTCTAACAGTAGGGATAATGAAACTCTGAAATACGTGGTTTGGGGCAATAACATAATCTGTCACTGGAGTTGTAAGAACAGCTTGTATAATGATCTAACAGAAGTGGATTGCAACACTGGTGTAAAAGGATGGAGTAGATGACCTCCTGAAATATTTTGCAATTCTGTTTTTGTGAGATTCTACAAATAATGTAATTTCTGTGCAGACTGTAACATTGGGGCCAATATGTGTTCCTTATTGAAAACTTAATTGTGCTGTTCAAGTGAAGAAACAGTCTGTGGTTGTACAGTTAAATACTGTGTCATAATTTTTGTGCAGAGGAAAACTGAATTAGGATTTCATAGGTAGCATTAGTAATGATATTTCCTAACTTTTGAATAATTGATTTTAGGCTTAACAGTTTTGTAAGGTTTCAAATAATATTTTGCAATCCTTGCTATAGCGATGTTATCTTTAGTAATAACAGGCTGGAGGAGCACACTAATTTTTTAAGTTAGTCTATGTGCAAGTTCAGATTCTTAAGCATTTTGTAATACTGCATAGGTCATCACTGAGAGGACAAGTACAAGTAAATGGTGTGGATATGATCCTGCATGTCTTGTCTTTATTCATCAACTGAATTACTAGCATTTGTGTATCTAGCAGGTGGGATGGAAAGAAAGGCAGTATTAGTCCTCAAAACACTTTATTGATATTTCTGTGAAATGTATAGTTAGATCTGAGAGCCTGTGCATAGTGGCACAGAATTTAGGATTGACCCTTAGTGAAGGGAGAGATGGTGGAAGGAAGAGGTCCTAAGTGATACAAGATAGTTGGGAGACTGAGTAAGCAAATAGCACTGGTCCACATCTTTCAGTTACAGAATCACAGGATGTTAGGGGTTGGAAGAGACCTCTGGAGATCTAGTTCAACCCCCCTGCCAGAGCAGGTTTGCCTAGAGCAGCTTGCACAGGACGGTATCCAGGCAGGTTTTGAATGTCTTCAGAGATGGAGACTCCACCACCTCTCTCGACAACCTGTTCCACTGCTATTCCACCTTCAAAGAAGCTCCTCCTCATGTTTAGATGGAACTTCCTATGCTCAAATTTTTTCTTGTTACCTCTTGTCCTGTTGGCACCACTGAGAAGAGTCCAGCCTCATCCTACTGACACCCACCCTTTAAGTATTTGTAAGCATTGATAAGATCCCCCCTTGGTCTTCTCTAGGTTAAAAAGCCCTAAGTCCCTCAGCCTTTCTTCATAAGGGAGATGTTCTAGTCCCCTAATCATCTTTGTAGCCCTTTGCCATACCCTCTCCAGCAGTTCCCTGTCATTCTTGAACTGGGGAGCTCAGTCTGGACATAATACTCCAGATGAGACTTCACCAGGACAGAGTAGAGTGGGAGAACCTTCCCTGATCTGCTTGCTGCACTCCTTTTGATGCACCACAAGATGCCATTGGCCTCCTTGGCCACAAGGGCACATTGCTGTCTCACGGTCATCCTGTAGATCACCGATACTCCCAGGTCTGGGAGTTGCCTGTGTTGTATGTACTGGTGGCCAGGGGTCTGTATCAATGGGAAAATGCACAGCTTCTGTTCCTCACTAGCAGAGAGACACCAGGTGCCCCACCTGGTGACTGGGAAGTGGCCAGTTTTATGACTGGAGCAGCAACCACTGGGAGGGCAGCACAAATGTCCTGGGCAGAGCTACGTGCTTGCTGGCATCCACTCAGGTGTGTGCAGTACTTCTCAGCTCTGCAGCGAGTGTGTCCTGACCAAGATTTTCTGAACAGGGAGGGCAGCTGGGATCTGTATTTGTGCCCTTCACCTGGAATCGGTTAGCATGGCAGGGTCAGGGAGAGCAGAAGGATAGGAGCTTTGATCAGGAGGTAACTGAAATAAGGAACAGCAAAGATAACCCAAGGTGCTGGGGCCACTGTAGGAATGGATGAAATTAGGAATATGGATTAGGGTGTTGATGCTAGAAGGCTTAGCCGTGGTAAGAGGACTGCTTGATACTGGTAAGCTTGAGGTATTTTTTGACTTGAGCATCCTCCCTTTAGAGCTTACACTAGAGCTACACAGAAGAAACCGATGCACTTGCATAGGGTGTTTCCTAAAGGGGTAGCTGGGCTCAGTTTTAGTAGAAAATTTTGCGGTGCCTGGTAAAGATGTATTTGAGAACTGTGAATTATCATAAGGTAAATTTGAGAGCTGTAATATTTGAGAACTGAAAACCTGAAAATAAATGGTCACATAGGACAGGTAGACGATACAGGTAAAGATATTTTTTCTTAAATAGTATTGATACAATCTACAGATTTGGTTTTCAGCCTGCTTTTTTTTAATTTGTACCATTTTGGACCGAATTTCATGTTGAGTGTTTTCAAACTGAATAAGAAAATGAAACTGGTATTGTTTCTTAAACAAGAAGGGTCTCCTTTTGTATGCTCCCCAGCCAATAGTATATGGAACTGGTTTGTGGATATGAAGTAAAAGTTCTTTCCTAATTTAAAGGCAACTGTTTGATACTACAGGGTGGTTCAGGGACTGTTTATTCTCCTTCTGGTTGGGTGTGAACTTGATTAGATGTTGAGCCGGTCTCACCTTTTCCTGTGGCCCATAACTCTATATTATAAGTAAGTTCCACCTCATATATGCAGATTGCAGTGAGTGCTGCCCAACCACAAATTTAGTTTAGCATTATTTGGAGATAAAGCTCCAAGCATTGATGTAGGAAGACCCCTCTGGGCTAATAACATGTTACTTTTTGAGTAGAAGGAAGACGGTTGTTTATCAGCTACACTGGATTCTGATTAGGTAACTTCTCCAGTGAATGTCTGTTTTGAAGACTGGAGCTAGTGCTGAATTTGGACTAACTTGTGTGATACATTGAGCCAGAAACTGCATGTCAGAACAAAATCCTAATCTAGAGCAGAAGTCTGGTTTGGAGATGTTTTCAATTAGAAGCTGACAGTGACCTTACTTCCTGTCCTTATGCTGAAAGATGGAACAGATTTGGGCTTCCAGCCATTGACATTCAATTTTTAGAAGATGTAATTTGTTCCACTCAGAACAACAAAAAAGTGTTTCCTTTGTCTTTCCAGAGTGCATGTGCTTTTTATAGTAACTTGGGTAAAAAAAACAAATGTAAATGCTTATCGATGTAGTAATCAAGGTTTTGTCAAGAAATATTTTATCCAGTATTAGTACAAGCAAGGAAGTTTCAAGGAAATAAATTGTGTTAATATGTTTACTTAGTTTTCTTCTGAGCATACTTTGCTGCATCTACTGCAGCCAGGTTCTTAAAACTATAAAAACTGTCAGAAGGATTAGGATAGCTGAGGAATGTGAAATGAATGTAAATCCATTTTGCTTCTTTTTAAATTGACTGGATTCCAAGTAGACAGTGTCACTTGAAAGTATAATCTTCTTAAAATCCTGGGAGCATTAGAAACAATACTGAACTGTCTGTACTAGAATATTAATTCTTATGATTCTTTAGCATTTACTGCTGCTGTTTGTGTGAATTTTGCTAAACATTGAGGTCAGGTGAAGATAGTTCTAGAAATCTTCATGTTACAGAGGTTCTTTCAGATTTCCTAAACCAATGCTCAAATCAGTTGATTTTATGTATTTATTAAATGAGCCAAAACCATCATTAAAGCCTACTACTGATATGTGAGATTGCACTGACAGTTTAGAATGGTTGTGCTATTTTATATTTAGAAATAAAATACACTCCTGAAGAACAGAATGCAGCTTTTAATGTGTATCATGTATTCGGTACAAATACATATATATTTAGGTAGGATACTTCAGAAATATTCTGCAGTATTTTCCCTCGTTCCTAGATAGTATCAACCTTGGAGGTCCCATCTAAAACTTGTTTTCTGTAAATATGTTAAGTAGCTTTCTAGATGTGTATTTTTCTGCTTTTAAAAATAAATTTTACATCTTCCAAATGCAGATGTAAGAGTTAATATGGTTTATGAAGACAAATATTCTTGAGTCAGTAATTCAAGGTCCTACTTCCATTTCTCATACACTGGAAGTTGTATTTCTAATGAATTAGTGGACTTGGGTCTTGTGAAGACATAATCTGAGATCTGTTGCTTTTAGTTTTGAGAGAGTTGGAAAAAAACCCAGGGACTTTTACCAGTAGAATGAAAATAATGAATTAAAGTGATAGCTATTGGAATTCTTCTGCATGTTTAAGATCAGTCCTTGTGGGCTGAATTATTTAGAGGAGGACAGGTGAAAAGCACAGGTGCATGTCAAATATAGTTTGTCATAGGCAGTGCAAACCACCCAAAACAGCATGTGTTTATGTGGAGCATGTATATAAGCTCAGGCATGTAGTACTGGTTTGTGCTCATAGCGTATTAATGTGTGTGTTTTGGTTTGGTGTGAGGGTTTTGGTTGGTTGTTTTTGTTATTCCTTTTTTTCCCCTTGGGAGATGAGGGGAAACTTTAAATGAGATCGTTTATTTTCGTGATTGACAAACGCATAAAGGGTTGAAGACCATGTGTGTAGGTTTGGCTGTATGAACTCTCCCGAAGCTTGACTGGGGCCTCTGCCTCGAGTTCTGTTTCTGTGTTGCTGACCTTAGGAGCTACATCATACAGTAATCTAATCCCAGTTTACTCGGGTAATTCTACAAGGCCTTCCTTAAGTGTTTTTTTTTATTGTAATGTGAAGGAGCACAAACATAGTCTGTCAACAGGAAGGAAATAGAATAGGTATCTACGGGAAGTTGGCAAGATGGGGAACCCCAGTGATCAAATCTCTCATTAGACTGTCTTTATAACCTACAGTATTTTTATTGTGCTAACTTTCCTACAGTTCATCTTGCCTGAAAAGTTTGTAAAGTCAGAAGCTTGTTGGTGCTTCCTGAATTGTTGCTGCAGCGTAAAAGAAATCGTGTTACTGCATCCTGTCTAACTTTTGGGATTGTGTTCCTTGCTGCTTCAAATATGTTGAAAACTGTTAAGTTGAGGCAAGAATTTGATCCTATGTCTACAGTTCTAAACAATCTAGAGCTTTTAAATTGCAGCTGTTATTTCAGGCTAGGTGGAAAATAATGAAATAGGGGTTTTGTTTGAAATTTATATATTTAAAAATAATGTTTGAGGGTTTTTTTCCTGATTTGCTTTTGTGAAAGAATATCCAAGACAAGTAAATCAAAGCCTATGGAATATGTTACTAACAATAAATGTCTTGTGTGTCTCATAGTTAAACTCTTATTCATAGTCTCTTGGGGAACAGGTTTGGGTTTTTCCAGTGTGTAGGACTTTTTCTGTATTTGAGATGTTGAAAAGAACATGTGTTCATGCAGAAATTGTTCAGTGGCTGTGTAGTAGCATGACTTGTGATGATGTAGTCTCTGACAGTCTTACCAATAGCCTGTTTTCCATTCAAAAAAAACCCTTGCAGACCTGCTTATAGCATTCTCTGTTGGCGTTTATGGAAAATGACACACTTCTAAAAAAAATCATGCTTTGGTAAGTGGGCAATCATGAAGCAATCAATTTCTATTTTAAACAAGTAAACTCACCAGATTTCTCTCTGTTTTACACATTACAGCAGGTGTTATGTATATTGAATTAGAAGACACAACAATAGTAGTCAAAGCTTGTCTTTTGAGCTCAGCCTTGTTTCATATCGATGTTTTATGTTTGTCTGCAATGTTGAGTAGTCATAATAACATACCTATTGAAACAGAGGTACAAGACCAAGAAATTTCACTTCACAAACACGGTAACATATTTTCTTCTATCCAGTGTAGTAAACTTCAAAGCCTTTTCTTCCTCTTTTATTCTCTTTTTTTTCCTCCTCTTGGAAAAAAATACTTTTATGGAATTTTTTTAACAGACTTATCAACATTCCCTTCTGTCCTTTCCCTAATTCTCCTCTTATTTTCCCCATATATTCTAACATCTTTGTTACATCTCTGTCTTGGAGTGAAAGATGCAGGGAATTCCTTCTTACCTCCTACTGAAAACCAGAAAAAAAAATGACTTGATTTCAGCTTTTGTTAGTTTTGCATGCTGTATAATTCTTCCAAGCTCTTAAGGAGGAAAGTAGAACTTGCTAGGCATGGGTGGGGTTTTTTCTTGTTGGGAAAGGGAGGACTTGGAAAAAGGGGAGGAGGAAGAAAGTGGGAGTGCAATCTCTTGCCAGATGTGAATGATTTTCCCTCTTATGAAGCTGTGACTCTGTGTTATTCCATGCAGGGGAAAATCCAATTTAAGATGTTTCTGTTACTCTTCTCTTAGCTTGTCACTTCAGCTTTTTGGATGGTGGTTGTATACGCTGTATTTTGAAAACGTAACTTTACTGGGCTATTTTTACTGTTTTGATTTTGTTTTATGTTTTCCCCTTTAAATGGAATAGTTCTTGAAACCCTAACTTGGAGCACAGTCATGCAAACAGTTGGATTGGCACCTCTGGAGTGCAGAGATGAGTATCTGGGGACATAAAGGAGTGGCAAGAACCTTTCAAAACACAGCTGCCACTGGTAGAATGGCACCATAGCTCTGTTTTACTCTGAAATTAATTTAAGGAGCAAACAGATTAGATCTTGCTTGATTTTAAATAGTCTCTACTATTGAGAAACCTTCATTTTAACAGCAACTCCTTTCTCATTTGAACTTCATTACTTAATAGCAATTTTTTTAAGACTGTTGCTCTTTCTGGAAGGAAAGTGGATCTTTGTGTTAAGTAGTTCAACTCTGAGAGTACATAGTAAAATCTTTTTATTTAAAGGAATATTCATATGAATGATTGAAGTGAAATGTCTCCTTAGTCCTCAAGTCATATTATTTATACTTTGTATAGAAAGTTTAAGCTCTGTAATTTGTCTAGATAAAGAATTTTCATTTTAATAACTGTCAGGTTTAGAGTACTAGTGTTCTTGCTAATGCATTTTAGTAGCACCCTACATCCTTCTTTTCAGTTAATACCTTCTGGTTTAGGACTGGCTTTGACACTTGCCCTAGCATCAATATTACTTACTGTTCAGTCCCTACATGAGCACTGCAGTTCCTTTCTTCATGCTATTTCTGCATATGCTCTCCCTGCGTAGCCTCTCGGGCTTTGCCAGCATGCTGGGCTTCCCTCCATCTGCCTGCTTCCCTGCGCCACGGCCACCACTCCAGCTTTGCAGTCCCGGAGGACTGCTTGAGGTACTGGCTAAACCGGTGTTGCTATTGCATTTTTTGACTCTCTGTATTTCTCTACGCTGTATCAAATAGAAAACCATCTTGTAGTTACACCTGTATTACTGTGTGTGCAAATCAAGCCCTTACTATAAATTCATTCCAGTCTGACAAGCTATGCTTGTCTATAGGGCAGCAAACGAATCCCTGAGCATTCTGAGGTGAATGCACAAATAGGTGTTTAGAGGTCTTAACTTAACAAACTAGCCTGCCCAGGACTCTGTGGAAAGCAAGAAAATTTTGAGAGTTAAAATTTGGATGGCCCAGTATGAAATGCTAGATGTCTAACATCTGACTGAAATCAGGGTGTAAAGTATCTATGATCTATCATGCTGTCTACCTACTGAAGACTTGTTGCTTTAGATAGTTTCTGCATCATCCAGGACAGCAAGATTCCAGTTAGCGGGTTTCAGTATTAAGTAGTGGAAATATTTGTTTTCTTGTCTGATTCAACATTACCATCCAAGAGACAAGATTTGAAAACACTGTTGGCAGGGGAGACAAAAATACTTTGTAGTGAGCACACTCATCAATTCCTGGAGACTTTTGCAAAGTTTTATGGGTGTGAACTTGCTCATGGTAGCTTTCCTTTGAGCAGAAGAGTTAAATTTATGGTGTGGGGCCTGTTGTGTTGCTTTCCAAGAGCAGGAGGAGCAACAAGGACTTTGACAAGCAGCGCAGTGGCCTGTCAGTTCTCAGCCCCTTCTGAGGGAAACTGGGCAAACTAATGCGTTTTACAGCAGAAAACTCAGGAGTGTTCCTGAATGTTGTGATACTGAAGGGTTGGGAGCAGAAAAGAACACTGAAATATTTGGGAGAAAAATTTAAGCCAGTGTGTTTGTTTCTTATTATGGAGTAAATGGGTACATTTTTATTTTTGACTTGATGGGCTTTTTCAAGCCAAATGATATTGAACTGAGTACTTTTTTTTTCCTTCATCTGTTGATTTAATGATAGAATAGTGTCTTGGGGAGAGGAAACCTCATCAGGGAGAAACTAATAAAGTGAGTCATTTGAGGCTGTGCGTATTGTAGGTCACTTTAGACTGTGGTTTTCCAATCTTGTATGGAGCTGGAAGTGTCACCCTTGTGGTTTCTTTAATTATGATTTAAGTATCACATGGATGTGAAGCACTGAAAATTATAAAGCATTTCTGGGACTGAATTAAAAAAAATCAGTGTCATAATTCTCAGTAGTACTTAAGATGGAGGATGACTTTTTTGCCAGAATAGGTTTTCATTGATAAACAGTCTTCCAGATATGTTCCTACATAATGGTGTAAAAATCTTCAGACCTTTTGCTGCTTTGCATATTTGGCTTTCATAATAAAATGTTTTTGCTGCCACTAAGAACTAATGCAGGAACATTTTCCGGAAGTATGTATTTCAACATAGAATCTTAGTCATATCTCACTTCATTCACACTGATAATTTTCATGGGTTCTGTAATTATGTGAAGATCAATAATAGGTGTATTTTTCTATCCTGTCTAGCAGTATAATGGTCTTCGAGATACTCAGAGAAATGTGACGATCCCTCATGACTGTAACAGATTTAGTCTCTAATTAGGGGTGGTTTATGTAAACCAGTATGGGAGCTGACAAATTCTGTTTCCTAATCCCTTGCAGAGGAAGGAGGAAAATAAGAACAAACCAGGAGGCTCAAGAGCAACATACAAATCTCAGCTTGCTGACATTTTACAGAAAACTGCAAGTGTTGGAAATGACAGGCTTCATTAGATTTTCTTATTAAATAGATTTTTTGGTTTTAGATGGACTTTACTGGAACTTCCTCTACAGGAAACAGCAACGTGAGTCTTTTGCTGTGAAGTGGTACTATTGATTTTCGTAGCTTATTTTTTATCCCCTGCATGTTCCCACATCTGTGTTGTAGGAACATTGGTATATGATTTTAATCTGAGGAAGATGTAAGGGCTTGAATGCAGGTTTACTACTCTTCTGTAAGGAAGCTGGCGCAAGCTTGACATGCAGAAGTTCTACAGAGAAGACATGAAACTAAAGATGCTTTCAGATTTCCCAGATGTTTGGTAGAAAAATGGTATCAATAGCTTGTCCTTTAATATATAGATTTTTCTTGTTCCTAGACTAAACTCAAGTCAAATGTGCAAGTGCTGATTTTTCAGGTGGAGAAGCCTAATATCAAGAACATCACCTTATGACACCCACAGATGAGCTTTTGGGATATTACTGGCATTTGATAACCAGTGACTACTTTTTAAAGGCTTAATGTCTCGAGGGCTTAACTTTGCTCGGTTAAATGAGAAAGTCTGTTTATTTCGCTTTGTTTACTTCAGTTTATGATGAGACTAATGCTCCAAGCAATGTTATTTACCTCAGAAATTCTTAAAATGGATTAATCATCACTACTTTAGCCAACTTAAAGCATTTGGAAACTGTCTTCTGGGCAAAGGACTAGTATCTTCAGGTTAACTTGCTCTTTTTCTTGATTATATCTGTTGTAAGTTGTTTCTTAGAAATGAAATGTTTCTTGTTGAAGGGAGGGAGGGAAGTATTGCTAAAGTGGTCTGGTTTTGTAAACCTGGAATAGAGCTGGATAAAGAGGGGAGAGAGAACAGAGGAAATGAGACTTTTTGTTCATTGGCTTAACATACTAGCAAGTAAGTGGACCATGTTTCAATCTTGGTATTACAGTAGAGCAAAAAATGGTAAGCATTAATCAACCATACTTTGGCATATTTCAGGTACCTAATGACAAAGGAAGGAGGGTTGTTTCTGTTCAAATCCTTATTTAAGGGATTGCATTCCCCAGTAACAGAAATTGATAGAGGGAGGTGGCGGTGATGGAGGGGAGGAACCGTGGGCAGGTCTCTGGCCTGTTGGCATTATCCAATTTCATATTTGCCATGAGAAACAACTGTTAATGTGCTTAATAAAAGGTACCACAATCACTTCTCACTTTTGATAGTGAAAAAATAACTGAGTACATTTTTCTTCCTCAGCTGTGGGGAGAGGAGCATTCAGTTTTTAGATTACCACAACTTTTACACTTATATTAAAGTTGTTTTAGACCAGGTTTCTGAACCATTTAATAGAGTAAAACCTTTTGTTTTATGACTATGGAAAGACCTATTATTGCAGTTCCACCAGATACTACATGTGTGTTTTTCTTCTAGATTAATCCTTGGGTAGCATCTTATGGGCAGTGTTCTTTGCAGTCAGTTGTCATTTAAACAGCATTATTGCAGTTCTATCATGAGCTATTGTAAGTTATCACATAATATACCAAACCAATGCATGACAAATGTAGGATACTACTTGACAAACTTGAGGGATGTTGATGGTTTAGGGTGCATTAAATGTGTCAACGATCTTGCTTTGTCTGGCAATGTGAAAGAGACATGAAATAACTTTCTGGATTGCAGGGATGTTTGTTGGGAATTGGGAGTAATGCACCCAGTGGGAGCTGAGTCATTAAAAGTCTGCTCTACAAAGGTATCTGTTGTGATTAGGTATTAACTTTAGATTAAAAAGCTAATTAAACTCATTTGTTTAAAGATGCCAGATACTACTGCAGTATACTGGGCTTTGCTCACTAATATGTTGAATAAAATTTCTGTAGGAAGCTACATATCATTTATACAAGTAGCACAGAGAGTCTGATTCATCTAAACAGTGAAGGTTGTATTGATATCATGGCAAAAACTGAAAAACAGCAATTTGGGGCTAGAGGGGAATGTATCAGGAGGAGGAAGAGTTTGGTAGGCTGTTAAAGGTGTGAATGGGAATAGCCATAGTAGAAGCTGGAAAGTTTTCTTACCTATTTGGTTGTTGTGTGGTAGCTGCCAGTGTCAACCGTTCAGGAAGGATATTGGCTAATTGGAGATGGTTCAGAGAATATCCTCATGAGGCTTTGAAAATGATGTTTCCAGGTGAAAATGTCAAAAAGAGCAGCCTAGTTAACATGTTCTAGAAACAGTGGAGATGTGACTTGATTTCTGTGTTGTGGAAGATACAGATTCTGTAGTGGAAGAGCCCTTGGATCAGATAGGAAAGATTTTCAGTAATGGGGAACTGAAGCTTAAAAATTAAACTAGGAATTATGTATAAGGTTTGTTAAAATGAGGAATAATTAAACATAGAGCTACTTAACTGTATTGGAAATTTTAAACCACAGTAAATTTGTTTAAAAAGGAGTAGGTTTAGGCAAGATTTATTATCTGAATTAGGACAGAGATGGGCCTGGAAGATCACATTGTTATTACTATCCTTATAAACTTGTTTTTGTGCTGTAA
This sequence comes from Brachypteracias leptosomus, assembly GCA_013401335.1. Taxonomy (NCBI): domain Eukaryota; kingdom Metazoa; phylum Chordata; class Aves; order Coraciiformes; family Brachypteraciidae; genus Brachypteracias; species Brachypteracias leptosomus. The sequence goes on along the minus strand of VYZX01020749.1, from coordinate 24,569 downwards.
AGAATGACATGGAGTCTAATCATCTAGCATGGAATTGATTTCTCATTTCCTTTGGCTCCGGCCATGTTCTGTTGGAGTAAATGACAAAACGTCCTATGACCAGGAGGATGTGATACTGCTTGTACAGTCCATTGGTTGAGATTTAGGGGAGATTGATACAAAGTTCTAGAGGTCTAAAACAAATCACTTCTGTACCAATAAATGTCAAGATTTCAAGATGGCAATGAATTGCAGTAAACTTATAGAATAGGATGCTGAAAGCGTAACATGCAATCTGATTAATAAAACTTAAGCTGATATATCAGTTTTGTAGTGTAATTCTGGAACATGCAATGTTCTGGAGGATGACACAGCATGACATGGGATGCTGGTGGTTCTGTGGCAGTCCTCAGCAGTGAGGAGCTGGAGGTGAGGTTAGCTCAGTCACTACCACTCAGGCTGACTGTGCTCCTCTAGCAAGTGCTAGAGTGGAGTAGAGGTGTTGCATAGCCTGTTGTGCACTCATATGAGGAAGGGTTCTGTGGGTGTAGAAGCAGATGGTTGTGTTTGGATAATATTCTGAATTCTCATGGAGAGACAAGAAGAAAGAAAGGAAAGAAGTCTGAGTCAGCTTTTCCACCAAGGGCGAAGTTTCCCAGAGATGTGTGCCACCACAAGTAAGAGGTAGCTCTAGAATTAAAACTAGAAGAGGACCACAGAACAAGTTGTAGACGCCTCTTTATTCCCTTCCTGATTGACTCCATTATACCAAAGGTTTAATTTGCTTGGAATGTTGTGTAATATTAGAAAAGAAAAGTTGGGAGGTTTTTTGGCATGGGTGTCATGCCAGGGTTCAAATGGCATTGGCCAGTATTACTTTGAGTAGGGCTACCCTCAAGTGTATTTTGCACTCTGACACCTGTTAATGTGCACAGAGTGAAGAAGCTGGAGTGAGTTAAACTGACGCTTCTGTAGAAATGGAAACTTTTAATAAATAATTCAGTGCAGTACTACACACGCTGATATCTGTGGTGACCAGTATCAATCATTGTAATGGTTCTCTCTCATTCCGTGTGATATTAGCCATTTGCCTGGACTATTTGTTACTTTAAACTGAAGGGAAAGGGAGACGGATGGGGACAGCACTGTTTCAGTAATTTTGTTTGTGTGGTTTTCAGTTGTAACCTTTAAAGCCTCTGCTGAGTGAAATGCTGGCATAGGGTTTTGTCTGTGTTGTTCTGAGGAAAGATCCTATTGATCTTGTACTTGTTCTAGTGAAGATGGCATCATCTAAACTTGGTCCTTTGGGCCAAAACCATTTATTTGCTAGCTGAACTAGTTTGTGTTTGTTCAGTTGTTTGCTGGTGAGTTTCTGCCATGTTCACAAATCCTTGTTGAATTTCTTGTTCTACAAGCTGTATGTAGCAGAGCTATTACTCTTTTTTCATTTGTTGACTCCTAGGCGCTAGGAAAACTTGATGGTGACAGATTTTTCCCTTTTGAGTTTCCTTTTGTGGATGTTTCAGAAATATTATATGGTCTCCTCAAGAAACTGGGAAGTAATGGTTGAAAAATCTTACTGTAATGTCATTTGAGGGTTTACACCAGGTTTACACCAGGTTTCAAATTTAGTGCAGTGGTTGACCAAAAAAAGCAATGGGTGGGGAAAAGACCAGCTGGAGGGAAATGAGGCAAGTATTTTGTGGTTTTTCCTTAGAGAAGTGAATGTGGAATGGTTTTTATTGATGGTGCCCTTTATTTTATTGACAGTTGAAAATGTGAAAACTGTGCAAGAAAAGAATCTGATAAGTGGGAGAGGAAAGATGTTTCATGGTGTGATGAGCAGGATTGTGTTCTGAGAGGTCAGAGCAGCGAAAGACAGACTTGGAAAGGGCATGGCAGGTAGAGGTCCAAGTAGAACAAAAAGAGCAACAGAAATGACAACAGAGAACAAAAATATACTCTTCAAAAACAGCATATCTAGGAAACAACCCTCCTTTGAAACTGAAGTAAATGGAAGTCTTCAGTTCAGTAGGTAGTGATACATTTCAGTAAAATTGAGGAGCCTTAGTCTCACCGTCCAAATACACTAATGCGTAAGAGCTGGCTGACAAAAGAAAAGCCATTTAGAACAGTGTTTTATGTGGAAAGCTACCAGTGTGGAAGAAACCAGGACAAGTCTGTGTCCTTTCTGTTTCTCTTGAAATGACAAATAACTTGTCGGTTAAAAACTGATGATGGATCTTTAAGGGTATGCAATGTTTTTGTGACTTAGTGAAACTTTCTTTTTTTTTTTAAAGTGAGGGCTGTAACTCTTCTTACAATATGCTGCATACAGAACAACATCTTCTGGGGGATTGGACTAGATGGTCTTTCGAGGTCCCTTCCAATCCCTAACATTCTGTGATTCTGAAGTAATATGAATTCATGGAATATATCAGACCATGTGAAGATTCACAGTGTTGAAATGAAGGATGGCACTGCCATGGAGGTATGAGACAAGTTTTCTAGCAAGTGTTTAGGTAAAGCACTTGAGCAGGAGATCTCAAACCTTGCATGGCCACATGAGGAAAAAGGTAACTTCCATCAATCAGCTGCAAACTTCTTAAAGGAAGGTAATGATTTCAATTTGTTCTGGTGTTTATATTCCTTTACTGTAAAGGTTAAAATTAATTTCAGCAAATAGGTCTTGGAGGAGTTAACATTCTGCCAACAAAACTTTAATATCCAAAGAGAAGAAAGCTGGGAATTATTGGAAATTGTTTTTATAACAGTTTAAAAAACACTGCCTTTATTGATAACATGCCTAGCAACTTTCATATCTGTGGCCATGTGTTTGGTGGACTTCATTCACATTGCAGATACTGAAATTTGTTTCTCATTTACTCCTCTGTCTCTGCTGTCTTGCAGCAAAGGTCTCTGCTGCTTTGCAGCAAATTAACCTAGTGGTTACTCAGAGCTAAGGAAACAGTGCAAGCTTGTAGTATGAATTTCTCTGACTTCTAGTTTTCTGCAACTAAATGCAGTATGAATACAGTATTTTTCAGGTATTTGTCTAGATTTTTTTTTTTAAATCTATTTGTGTTCTTTGGATCTTAGCATCCCATGGCAGTGAATTCCACAACTTAGTTATGTTTAGGGAGAAAATACTTGTATCTTGTTGCTATTAATCTTATGCTAGTTTATACCTGTATTAAATTTTTAAACTATTTATTCTGAAATTTCATAATTGTTTTTTAATTCATCACCTCTCCCACTCATGACTCTAGAAACCTCATTCTCATAGTTTCACTTCTGTTCTCTCTCCTTCAATTAGAAGAATCTTCTAATGGAGCTGATCTGTACCTAACTTTATCCTTAATCTTCTCTGTGACACCTAAATTTCTCTATTTTTGGGGAGTAATAATTAACTGTGCAGCACTTAGGATGAGATCACAATGTTTGCATATAGCGTGGCATAGTATGTTTCTATTCTTGTTCTCTCTTCCTTTCCTAGTAGCCTTTAGTCTTCTGGATTGTGTCTGACTTCTGCTGAGCATTGAGCTGACATTTTGAAATCCTTGTGGATGGTACTTCACAATCTCTTTTCCTGAGTTAGTAGCAGCTAACTCAGAGCTTATTGTTGCTTCTGTAGGCAGGGTTGGTTTTCCTCCTTTCTATACTCCACATTCATCAATCCCCCTAGTACGGTGGAAGCCTGTGATGTTGGAACAGCCTTCTGCTGCTCTTCAGTGTCAGTTTTCAGCTGGGACTCCTCTGAAACACCGTTGGCGATTGTTGTCAACGTGTTCACCTCTCTGTTCCTGATCATGTTTTGAGGATATTAAACATTGTAGCTGCACTGCTGCTGGAAATCTCTTTATGTTCTAAAGCTTTTAATTGATTCCTGCTGACATCTTGAGCTTAGTCTATAGTAGTTAAATTTAAGAGTTTTTGATTAGAAGCCTTGTTAAAAGCTTTGAAAATCCATTCAAAATGTTTCAGGTGGATGAACATTTTGTACACACTGCTCCTCACAGAACTGTCTGCGACATCCGAGGTATGATTTACTTCTACAAAAATTGTTTAGCAAGCTCTGGGATTACAACCATTAACTTTTCCACAGATCATTGTGCTTAGTTCATCTGTGCAAGGCAATTAGGTAACAGGTCCAAGATAGAAATGCTGATGGATTACAGGGAATTCCATGTTTTGGGAAGGGAGATTTATGCTCTTGAAACTATAAGCAACCTGAATGTGAGTAGTCTTTAAGTGGTGGAAGCTTTGTTCAAAAAGTAAGTCTTTTTGAAGGTACTTTCAGGGTAAGCTTGGGAAGCTACCAGTAAAACAACTCCAAAAAGAGACTATATGTTGTTGTTGGTATATACCAAGCACTTGAGGGCAAGCATAAAAGCAACACATCCCATGAGATTTACCTTTAATGTGTTTGTCTGCTATCAGTGGAGAGAAAAGTAGAGTCTTACTTGCTATTTTTGGCTTTCCTCAGGTTTAGCAGCCATTTACAAATGTTTTATTTCTTGGTTTATGCTATACCTATTTGCACTCAGTTAGTAATCAATCTTCAGTTACTTGTACTACTAGAAAAAATTTCTGTGAAGGAAAATGTTTTTGTTTCTGTACGCTTGTGTGTGTACATCCATGAAACAAAAGAAGTGAGGAAGCATTATGCTTAATATACCAGTTCTCAGGAGGCTGAGTGGAATCTAGTTGAAATTGTTTAAAAGTGAATAGTTGTCTCAGAATACTGTTTATATCTGAGCTCAGTGTATTCTGTAGTTGCTTTTCTCATGTCTTTAATATAAATGTTTATCACTGAACTTAAGAATACATGTATATATACAAATTCATATATACATACGCGATGCATACAAAAATGTATGTATGCATATATTTTGACAGTATTACTGCCTCATGTGTAGAACCTGGAAAGTAAGAAATTTGACAGTTAGAAACCAGTTTTGGGACCTACAAATTTAAGATCTCACAAAAAAAGAAACGGTGTCTACTGAAAACCCAATACATTTTCAACAGTCTTGTGGTTACAGCTTAAAATCAAACAATGCATAACTTCAACAGTTTCTAGTTCATCCTTAAGACACTGAATTGAGGTGGTTCATCAGATCACCCTAAGTGGTGGATATTTGTTTGCAAGACCATTTTCTTAAGAATTTTTTTATAATTATCTGCGAATTTTGGGTGGGGCTCTTGATCTAGAAAACCAGTTTATCTCAGATATGCAGCATACGTGCGTACATAACTTCCAAATATTGCTGTGGAGGAATTTTTGGAGGGAGGTGTCTGGAAGAAGTAAGACCATGATTTATTGAATGATATGCACAACTGTTCTGCATCAGTATTATATACATTATTTTTGGCTATGCACGGTTTTCCCATGCTATAGTGGGTTTGCTTATTCACATACAGCTGCAGTTAGCAAGCAAAAGGTGTGGTACCTGAGAAGGCTATAGGTGCAGGAGGGAAGGCAAGTAGGTACAAGATATTGTGTCCAAGCAGCTAGAGATGTGCTGAAGATGAAGACAGTATGCAAAGCATTTTTTGAACTGTGAAAGTCATTGTAAGCATATTAACTGTGAAATCACCAGAAAGGTTGCTGAAAAGACTGAATAGATTCACTGTCAAGGCTGTTTATTTACAAGGTCATATATAATAAAGTTAGTTGTCACCTTCATATATTCTTGCTTATTAAAAGAAAGATTGGGAGAGCAATATAAAGGATAGCCATCTCTTTTAAAATTCTTGGAGGGAGGTTATGTTTAGAGGCATATAATTTTCTTACAAACCTTATACAGCATCCCAACTGAAGTTTGCAATATTTACAGATGACAGCAGGCTGATAAGCCATGCAACTGGCTAAGTAAGACTTTTATTTCACTTGGGGCTTTTAAGTTATGTCTGACCATATAGTTTATGAGCTGATACTGTATAGTGAGCTAAAATTGGGAATTTGCTGTTTTCCTTGGAAAGATTTGATGGAATGCAAAACTCTCTTGAGATTTCTGTTTTTCTTGCCATGTTTGCTAATTAGAAGATTTCTAAATTATTTTTTTTTTAAATTGAGATACCAGACTATGGCTTTCTTTTCCTGTGAGGTCTTTTTACTTCTTGTTGGCTTATTGGTAATGTGAAAAAGTGGTTTTCTAAGGTACTTAAACTTCAGGTTCGTGCTTCAAAATTCAGGACTGTAAGTACCTGTCTGGACTGGAGAGAAATCATTGTGCATCTTGTCCACTATTGTTTTCCTACTAACTAGCAGTAAGTATTATCTCATATAGGAACAGCTGAATGTTCGTACTGTCAGCCTCTATGCAATTTTGATACTTAATGGTATCAGTAAGAAGATAACGTACATTTTCAGAGTACTACAGTTTATCTGTGGGGCTCCTAACTAAAAATTAACAGCTTTAAGAATACAATAGAAAAGGTACTTAAACTTCTGGAAAATGACAGTTTGATTTCAAAACCTTCAGTTCTTCAACAGTGAGAAGATGATCTTTTCAATGGTTCTTTTAAAGCTTTGGGCTTAACGCTAATTTCTATGTAGAGATACTCCATGCATGAGAACGTATGATACTGTCAAAGGCTTTTCCTATTGCAGCTCATACTTGGATAATGGAGAAGGTTTGGAGTGGAAAACACTTGACACATCAAGTTCATTACAAATCTTTACTTACAATACTCTGACAATTGTTTTCTGAAAATAATTTGCATATTGAACATTATTTTAATTGCAAATTTGAGTGTGTCTTAGTATCTCAGCACTCATATACAGTTTTCCAGGTTATCCTGTATAAAACTCAAATTTTAGTTTCTGGCAACTTACGTAATACACAAGAGAAGGCAGAGTGATCCAGACAAAATGTCCTCAAACTTATCAGAGGTATTCTGTTGTTCTGTCTTCAAGACCTTGTTCATACAGAGTTGTGAACTCTGTCAGAGAACATAATCCGTTTACTAGGAGAAAGATTAATTGAATAGTACAGTTTGTCATTATTTTTTTCTATAGTTTCTGCATAGCAGCCAAATGGAGCCTTCAAATTCTTATGCAAGAAGTTGGTGCCTGAAGATATTTTTCATGTGTGTTCTGGCTGGCTGAAGTAAGAGGGATGTTAGGGCACGGTATCTATTTTAAATTGTCTAGTATCTGAGGGAATGAAGGATTCTATGGATGGTTTGTGCGAGCAGTTGATACTGGAAGAATGATGTACCCATCTTCAACTCTTGCAGGTGTCACTTTCAAAATAAAGAACAGAATTGATACAGTGCTGGCCAACGCTATTTTGTGGGTGCATGTATCGTGGGGAATAAACAAGGAGTTGGAGATGTGCACACACCTGCAGGGCTGTGATCTTATTGACATCTTGGAGACATGGTGTGATGGCATCTATAAATGGAGTGTGGGAATGAAAGGATACAGGTTCTTTAGGAAGGACAGGGGAGATGAGGTGAGGGTGTTGCCTGCTATCTCAGTGATCAGCTGGAGTCCATGGAGCTCCTCTTGAGGATTGATGTGGAGCTTATTGAGAACTTATGGGTCAGGATTAAAGGGAGGGCAGAGACAGGTGACTTTATAGTGGTGGTGTACGACAGGCCACCCAACCAGTAGGAATGAGTGGATGAGGCCATCTATAGACAGATAGAAGCAGCCTCATGTTCAGAAGTCCTAGTCCTCCCTGTGGACTTCAACCACCCTGATACGTGTTGGAGAGACAACACAGTACGGTGTAAGCAATTCAGGAGGTTTCTGGAATGCATTGATGATAACTTCCTTGCCCAAATGATAGAGGAGCCAATTGGAAGAGTAGAAATGCTGGACCTTTTTATTGCTAACAGGTGGGGAATGTGAAGGTCAGGGGCAGCCTTGACTGCAGTGACCATGAAATGGTGGAGTTCAAGATCCTTAGGGCAGCGAGGAGGACACTCAGCAAGCTCTCTAAAGGCCAACACAAGAAAGAAGCCTATAGAGAGTGGAAGCAAGAACAGATAGCCTGGGAGGAATACAGCGAAATTGTCCAAGTAACCAGGGATCAGATTAGGAAAGCTAAAGCCCTGATAGAATGAAATCTGGCCAGGCACATCAAGGGCAACAAGAAAAGCTTCTATAGGTACACTGGTGATAAAAGGCAGACTAGGGAAAATGTGGGCCCTCTCTGAAGGGAAATGGGAGACCTGGTTACCTGGGACACAAAGAAGGCTGAGATACTCAACAACTTTTTTGCCTGTTGTGACTGACAGGTGCTCCAGCTACACCACCCCAAGTTGCTGAAGGCGAAGGCAGAGACTAGGAGAATGAAGAACTAGGAGAGAAGATCAGGTTTTAGATAATCTAAGGAACCTGAAGGTGCACAAGTCCACGGGACCTAGGAAGATGTCTGTGGATCCTGAGGATACTGGTTGGTGAAGCTGCCAAGTCAGTATTGNTAGAAAAGGTACTTAAACTTCTGGAAAATGACAGTTTGATTTCAAAACCTTCAGTTCTTCAACAGTGAGAAGATGATCTTTTCAATGGTTCTTTTAAAGCTTTGGGCTTAACGCTAATTTCTATGTAGAGATACTCCATGCATGAGAACGTATGATACTGTCAAAGGCTTTTCCTATTGCAGCTCATACTTGGATAATGGAGAAGGTTTGGAGTGGAAAACACTTGACACATCAAGTTCATTACAAATCTTTACTTACAATACTCTGACAATTGTTTTCTGAAAATAATTTGCATATTGAACATTATTTTAATTGCAAATTTGAGTGTGTCTTAGTATCTCAGCACTCATATACAGTTTTCCAGGTTATCCTGTATAAAACTCAAATTTTAGTTTCTGGCAACTTACGTAATACACAAGAGAAGGCAGAGTGATCCAGACAAAATGTCCTCAAACTTATCAGAGGTATTCTGTTGTTCTGTCTTCAAGACCTTGTTCATACAGAGTTGTGAACTCTGTCAGAGAACATAATCCGTTTACTAGGAGAAAGATTAATTGAATAGTACAGTTTGTCATTATTTTTTTCTATAGTTTCTGCATAGCAGCCAAATGGAGCCTTCAAATTCTTATGCAAGAAGTTGGTGCCTGAAGATATTTTTCATGTGTGTTCTGGCTGGCTGAAGTAAGAGGGATGTTAGGGCACGGTATCTATTTTAAATTGTCTAGTATCTGAGGGAATGAAGGATTCTATGGATGGTTTGTGCGAGCAGTTGATACTGGAAGAATGATGTACCCATCTTCAACTCTTGCAGGTGTCACTTTCAAAATAAAGAACAGAATTGATACAGTGCTGGCCAACGCTATTTTGTGGGTGCATGTATCGTGGGGAATAAACAAGGAGTTGGAGATGTGCACACACCTGCAGGGCTGTGATCTTATTGACATCTTGGAGACATGGTGTGATGGCATCTATAAATGGAGTGTGGGAATGAAAGGATACAGGTTCTTTAGGAAGGACAGGGGAGATGAGGTGAGGGTGTTGCCTGCTATCTCAGTGATCAGCTGGAGTCCATGGAGCTCCTCTTGAGGATTGATGTGGAGCTTATTGAGAACTTATGGGTCAGGATTAAAGGGAGGGCAGAGACAGGTGACTTTATAGTGGTGGTGTACGACAGGCCACCCAACCAGTAGGAATGAGTGGATGAGGCCATCTATAGACAGATAGAAGCAGCCTCATGTTNTGAAGAGAAGGGGCAGAGAGCGATAATTCAAAAGAGAAGAACGGAGCCAAGTGAAGACCATATAGATACATATATTCTGTGACAAAAGAGGGACAGAAATACTCTATAAAAACATGAATTCTGTATTTTCATTCTACCTACAGCATCAAAATGACACACCACCACTTCTAAGAGATATTTTGGTTTCTAATATACCACAAAGAAATCTCAGCTCCTACTAAAGGCCCTTATGTTTCAATGACTTCAAGATCCTTAGGGCAGCGAGGAGGACACTCAGCAAGCTCTCTAAAGGCCAACACAAGAAAGAAGCCTATAGAGAGTGGAAGCAAGAACAGATAGCCTGGGAGGAATACAGCGAAATTGTCCAAGTAACCAGGGATCAGATTAGGAAAGCTAAAGCCCTGATAGAATGAAATCTGGCCAGGCACATCAAGGGCAACAAGAAAAGCTTCTATAGGTACACTGGTGATAAAAGGCAGACTAGGGAAAATGTGGGCCCTCTCTGAAGGGAAATGGGAGACCTGGTTACCTGGGACACAAAGAAGGCTGAGATACTCAACAACTTTTTTGCCTGTTGTGACTGACAGGTGCTCCAGCTACACCACCCCAAGTTGCTGAAGGCGAAGGCAGAGACTAGGAGAATGAAGAACTAGGAGAGAAGATCAGGTTTTAGATAATCTAAGGAACCTGAAGGTGCACAAGTCCACGGGACCTAGGAAGATGTCTGTGGATCCTGAGGATACTGGTTGGTGAAGCTGCCAAGTCAGTATTGATCATATTTGAGAAGTCGTGGCAGTCTGGTGAAGTTTCCATTGACTTGAAAAGACAGTAACTTAACCCCCATTTTCAAAAAGGGAAAAGAGAGACCCAGGGAACTACAGGTCAATCAGTCTCACCTCTGTGTCTGGCAAGGTCATGGAGCAGATCCTTCTGAAAACTATTCTAAGGCACATGGAAAATAAGGGGGTGACTGGTGACAGCCAACATGGCGTCACAAAGGGCAAATTGTGCCTGACAAATTTGGTGGCCTTCTGCGACAGGGTCTGCTGCAGCTGGGGAGGAATAACCCAATGCACCGGTACAGGTTAGGAGTTGACCTGCTGGAAAGCAGCTCTGCAGAGAATGACCTTGGAGTCCTGGTGGACAGTATGTTAACCATGAGCCAGCAATGTGCCCTTGTGGCCAAGAAGGCCAATGGTATCCTGGGTTGCATTTAGAAGAGTGTGACCAGCAGGTCAAGGGATTCTGTCCTGGTAAGGCCCCATCTTGAGTATTGTGTTCAGTTCTGGGCTCCCCAGTTCAAGAGGGACATGGAAATACTAGAAAGAGTCCAATGGAGTGCTACGAGGATGATTAAGGGACTGGGACATCTCCCTTATGAGGAGAGGCTGAGAGTCCTGGGTCTGTTTAGCCTGGAGAAGAGAAGGCTGAGAGGGGATCTGATCAATGTTTATAAATATCTGAAGGGTGGGTGTTAGAAAGATGGGGCCAGTCTCTTTTCAGTGGTGTCCAGTGATAGAGTGAGGGGCAATGGGCACAAACTGGAATGCAGGAAGTTCCACCTCAACATGAGGAGAAACCTCTTTACTGTGAGGGTGGCAGAGCACTGCAACAGGCTGTCCAGAGAGCTTGTGGAGTCTTCTTCTCTGGAGACTTTCAAAGCCCACTTGGACATGTTCCTGTGTAACCTGACCTAGGTGAACCTGCTTTGGCAGGGGGGGTTGGACTAGATGATCTCCAGAGGTCCCTTCCAACCCCTACTATTCTGTAGTTACAGCATTGGTGGATAGGGGAAGAGCAACTGATGCCTTCTGCCTGGACTCGTGCAAACAATTTGACACTGTCCCACATGACATCCTTGTCTCTAAATTGCAGAGACATGGATTTGGAGGGACCACTTGGTGGATAAGGAATTGGCTGGATGGTTGCACTGAGTTGCAGTCAAGGAATTCGATATCCAAATGGAGACCAATGATAAGTGGTGTTCCTCAGGGGTTGGCATTGGGACTCTATTTAACATCTTTGTCAGTGACATGGACAGTGGGATTGAATGCAACCTCTGCAAGTTTGCTCATGACACCAAGCTGAGTGGTGTGGTTGACATGCTGAAGGAAAGGGATGCCACCCAGAGGAACTGTGAACAGGTTTGAGAGGTGGGCCTGTGTGAACCTCATGAAGTTCAGTGAGGCCAAGTGCAAGGTGCTGCACATGGATTGGAACAAACCCAAGCACAAATAGAGGCTGGACAGAGGATGGATTGAGGGCAATCCTGAGGAGAAGGTTTTGGGGGTACTGATGGGTGAAAAACTCAACATGGCCTCATGACCTGGCAATGTGCACTTGCAGCCCAGAAAGTCAACCATATCCTGTGCTGCATCAAAAGAAGTGTAACCAGGAGGTTGAGGGAGGTGATGTATCTTCCTCTACTCTGCTCTGGTGAGACCCCTGCTGGAGTACTGCATCCAGCTCTGGAGCCCACAACACAGGAAGGACATGGACCTGTTGGAGCAGATCCAGCAGAGAGCTATGAAGATGATCTGGGGGCTGGAACACTTGTTCTATGAAGACAGGCTAAAAAGTTGGGGTTGTTTGACCTGGAGAAGAGAAGGCTCCAGGGAGACTTTTATAGCAGCCTTCCAGTACCTAAAGGGGGCTTACAAGAAAGCTGGAGAGGAACTTTTTACAAAGGCATGTAGTGATAGGACAAGGCACGATGGCCTTAAACTGAAAGAAAGTAGTTTTAGATTATATGTAAAGAAGAAAATATCCACTGTGAGGGTGGTGAGGCACTGGAACAGGCTGTCCAGAGGAGCTGTGGATACTCTCTCCCTGGAAGTGTTCAAGGCCAGGTTGGATGGGGCTTTGGGCAACCTGGTCTAGTGGGAGGTGTCCCTGTCTATGGCAGGGGGGTTGGAACTAGATGATCTTTAAGGTCCCTTCCAACGCAAACCATTCTGTGATTCATTGTCAGTGGTAATGTGTATTTTTTGGAAATAACATGACTGTACTGACCTTCTTCTCTTGAGGTGAAACCAAATCCTGTAGTTGTCAAGGGTAGCAGACGGCAACTGGGTTTGCAGGAGAAATAAAAGTTGCGCAAACATCACCCGTCAGAAATGATAAAATGTCTGTACACTTGTTAGCTGTATTGAGTTCCCTATTTTTTGAAAATCTCAAGAAACTAATGTTCCCTGACTTTCTGATCTCCCCACCCTTTTAATAAGTTATTTCTGCAAGAATAAACTTGTCAAACACATCCATCTCAGTTGGAAAGTCCTTTTTTATAGTATTTTTAACAGTGTATCGAGGATACTCAGAAAATTCCATGTGGTTTAGGTTGGATGACTTTTTGTAAGATTACAGCCAAGCAGCATGTCTTGCACCGTGTACATGTCTCTGCGTTTGATGATGGAAATACCAGCAGAAAGGTATCGTGCTGGGATGTCTTTAAGTATCATTGGGTGCATAATTAATCCTACTACACTAGAATTAAAATACTAAGGTTAATTTTCCATTGATGAACTTTCTTGTTATCTCTTCTGTGAATGACTTCACTAGCTCTTTATTAGTACTGAGAGACTTATTAGAGCTGTGATTATTGCTGGTTTATTGGACAACAAAATGTCATTTCAACGTTACCTAAAGCACTGACTTACAGTAGGCTTTCTCGTTGAGTTTTTGCAAAGGTATCATTCCACTTGCTTCCCAAGTTTCACTGTTGATGACAGTGACTGGAGTGAGAGGGATTAGCCATGCTGGTAAAATCTTTGCCTGAGAGCTGTATTGTGGGCAGTCTCTGGACTTGTCCTCTGTTCAGTGTATCTTCACTTGAACTCTTCAGTACCCCTTCCTGGGGTTGTGACAAGCTTTGCTGTCCTGAAGAAACCTGAGTTTTGTTTCTTAGGTTTTAAAACTGGAGTTAAATTCCTCTAGAGAGACTCAGCACTTGTAGGAAAATTGCCACTGTTTTGTTAGGGGTGAAAAAAGAAAACAACAAGCAAAACCAACAAAAAACCAACCAAACAAAAAAAATGGCACTAAAGAGAAACTTTGTGGGAAGAGGGTTAGGTTCTTCTATGATTGTGTAGAAGTTCTTCACTATGAGGGTGGTGAGTCACTGGAACCAGGTTGTCCAGGGAGGTTGTAGATGCCCTAACACTGGATCTGTTCAAGACTAGCTTGGATGGGGCTTTGAGCAACCTGCTCTAGTGGTAGGTATCCAAGTCCATGGTGGGGGGGTTGTAACTAGATGATCTTTAAGGTCCCTTCCAACCCAAACCATTCTGTGATTCTTATTTTTTGCTATGTAATTATAATTATTACACAGTATATATTATATATGTTTGAGTTTTCTTTTGTAACCCCTGAGTGAAGAGAAAGGAAGACTGCCCAGCTGTATTTAGTAGCATAGGTTCCATATCTGTATTGGTGTGTATTCTTAATATGGGAGATACGTAGATGAGAACTGTGTTTAGGAAGTGTAACACTTCCTTCTCTCTCATACCAAGTAACTTCTATTACAGCTGATAGGATTATTTGCATCAATAATGACTGCAGAACTTAGAACAAAAATAGTTATGTGTTGACAGAAATCTGGGTTGCTTGCTAGCTTATGGAATGTGATTGAAGAAATCTCTGTACATTCCAGCTTATCCAACTTTATTGCACTCGTTATAAGTTCTCTGAAAACTTTATTGCACTAGTAGTGTGGTGATATACTTCACTCATTACCTACTTTTGGAAACAGTCATTGTATTTATACATGTAATTAATTTGAATATAGTAATCTTTTTGGGGAATGTAAAATAAAGAATGCCGCAAAAGTCTGTGGCTTATGCTCGCTGGTATCTACCTAATACCTACATGTAAATGGAGGAAAACCTAGAACAGGCAAAAGGCCATGAGTAAAGCAGTTGTACAAGCCTTGTAATGATGTTGAGAACATGCAGAGCTGCAGTAGCTGGTCAAATCTTACAAAGGATGTACGCGTTTGTCCTCCTGTGTATATGCTTGGCTTTCTAAATAGCCTTTTGTTGACAGTGTGTAGCAGATGCCCAGGCTTTTCCAAGGTCCCAGACATGAGATGTCTCCTCTCACTATGTTTTAGTCTCACAGGGAGCATATGCCATGTGTTGCCATAGTTTATAACTGTGAAGGTCATGCATAATTCCTGCTGGCCAGACAAAGCTGGTCCTTCCAGAATGGACTTGAATTATAAACCACTGAGTTTTGGAAGAATTAAATTGTCCTGGTATAAGGCTGTCTTTTAACTAGTGAAGGCTTGAAAATCTATCTGCTGGGCTGGTTGCCCAACTGTTGCTCACTGCATTCAGAGTTTCATGCATCTTTTGGCAAAGTATCTAGAGTTGGCTGCTGTTAGAGACTGAGAAGTGTGCTATGTTGTGTCCTTGTACAATCAAGAGGACCAATTTCTGCATTCCCTAGAAAGCTAAAGGAGGTACTAATTGGAAAAGCCTTACTGCAAGTTTACTTGCTGATTTACTTGCTGAGCAAATAGGCTGAGCGTGTCACGGATTTGTAACGTGTGAATTCTGAAAGATCAAAGGCATGTATTTTGTTTAGCAAATGTTGGGGCTGGAGGTGATATGGGGATTGCAGACCATGGCCTGATATTGTTCCTGACAGCTATCTAGCTGGTGTCAAAAGCTCAGCTATGACCATCTGTACTTATTACATAAAATGCTGTTGGCCAGATTATACTCATTTTATAATGCAGCTGTTTTCTAATGGGGCTCAGAGTCAACAGATTGGTCATATGTCTTTAGTACTGAACATTTCAAAGACTTGTAGCTTCATGAGTTGTGCTGTGTCAGTGCACCTGAAGTAATGGGAGGGTGTGTGTTGGCAAGTGCTAGACTAATTTTGCTTGACTTTAATTTAATCCTTTTTATGTGCAGACTAGACCATATACTATATAGCTGGTGTGAACTGTATGCACACGGTTATGCAAATCAGTGGACTCATAACTGAGTCATGAATAAAAACAGTTAATGTTTCAATCAAAATATTTTGATGTTAATACAGGTGTATTTGAAGGAACATAAGGTGCTGGCTCTGATTTCTTGTATAAATCAGTGTATCTGGTTGGATAGCCTAAGCAAATTCAAGACGTCTCTTCTGTGAAATACTGTAGCCTCTGGAAATGTACTTTCCAGCTCTTGGAAAGAAGGAGGAAGGGCACTGTGTCTGGCTAAAAGCAACATAAAAAAAGTGACAGTGGCTGTAGGTACAAGGAGGGAATGACGTAATTTTTTCTTTCAGGTCTATCCCAAAGCTTTTGAAAATAGGAAGCACATATAAGCTGACATGAGGTATATTATGATTTGATTTTTTTTTTATTGACATTTACTTGTAAATTGGTTAGCCATGTCATTTAAGTCCAGTGTTCAGAATTCTTTTTTACATTTAAGCTGGAACCTATGCACTGCTATTAGTCTTCTTGTCACATGTGGTCCCTTATGGTCTCACTTAAGTCCCTAAATGAGTCACTCTATTTAATCTTAGATTTCCTAACTTGTAACAGACTTACTAAAGAAATAGAATATTCTGAATTGTGGAGAACGATAGTTCATATTGCTTTGTTCAATACATTATGCTACTGTTAGGGAAACTTCAAAAGGGACACACATTTGCTGCAGAGCTGGCAGCCTGCATTGAGGTACTGGGTACAGCCTCCTTACAGACCTGTGGAGGTCTTGACCAGTGATGTTATTTCAGTTATCTAACATCATAAGTACCATATAAGCTGTGCTCTAAGCAAAAACTGTTTTGCTGAAATGCTGTGCCTGAGAGTCAACAATTATCAAATTGTATTGAAAGGAAAATGTTACCAGCATGAAACAGAGAAAGTAATAAACCCCTTCTAATAGTGTTTTGTGAAATAGATATAAATATGATTTAAAAGTTGTGACAGAAAATGCAGGACTCTTTAAATGTGTAAAAGCTAACACCAGAAAGTTATTAAAAGCTATTCCCTCTGTCTATCCAGACTAGGGAGTTTAGGAGACACAAAGAGCAGTTGATGTATCATAGGGCAGTATAAACCAACACATTATCCTGCTTGCGGTCTAGAAAGAGAATAGGTTTTTAAATTTCACAGTGCCAAATTGAGATATAATTAGATTAAATGCGAGAATATATTGTACCTAAATAATTGTTTGTTTACAGGGCAAGCCTTCTGAAGCTTTGCTTCCATCTACTATTTGAAAATGTCTTCCTGGGGTCCTCAGGATTCCTGAGCAGTAAAAATAAGCAGGAATGGATGAGACATAATGGGACTATTGTAGAGATCCTAAAGACATCAACACCTGCCATTTTATATATATATATATATACACACACACATATAAAAAAGAAATTGCTAATAGCAATCTTTAAACTGTGTTTTTCTTTACAAAGCTGGTATTGTATCACTTTAACATGAGTCATCTGCTTAAATCTGGCTTACTTTAGTCTGTAGAGTGCATGTTGATACAGTAGAGTTTTCATTTTAGCATTTTGTAGGCTTCTTACAAAGGACCAATTCAAAGCCGAGCACTGGCTGTCTACTTTAATGGAATGTGTCAGTTAAGGCAATTTCCTGTTGCATGGAGAGAAACCTTAAGTAGATTTACTGAATGTGACAGAAGACATACGTAAAAAGCAAATTATTTAGTAGTTTGGAACAAGACATTATGTTGCTTTGGAAGATTTGACTGAGCGACATGTTACATAACAAGTAATTCTGTAGGGTATTAAATATGTCACTTTGGGGCCAATTATAAACACAAAAGCAGTTTTCTTCTGCTTGCTTTCTTTTACACATTTGATCTAGCAATAGTGGGCAAACTCTTGACATTGCATTGTCCTGTTCCTGTCCAATTTCTCCTTCTGAGGGGAATAGAGAAGCAAGAACCGTGATAAAGAAAAGGACACCTGATTTTAGATAGTACTTTAATAATCTGTATCTCCATTCTTCATTACTTGGCTGCAATAACAGTCCCTTTTAATGACAGGCCTGTTTACAGCTTCAGCTGTCAGAGCACTAGGTTGCTTTTGAACTGGGCTTTTGTTACTTTTATTTACTTCTTCTGTGAAAGGATGTTGCATTAACTTAACTCCAATGTGGTAATTTTGGGGATTTGTTTTTTAAATAAAATGACTAAATGCCATGTGTATAGCTTGGCTAAACAGCAGCTAGCAATTTGCAAGAATTGACAAGTTTTAAACACCAGAGTTGTGGAGGGTTTCCTTCACATACTACTAGTCATAAGCAAGAGTGATCCATTGAAATAGATGGGGTGGAACAGGGAAAATGTCCTTCATTTGTGGCTGGCCTTGAGGGCATTAGTTGCAGCACAACAGTCTATTTATAAAATTCAAATGAACAAGCAAGCAGTAAAAGATGCTGTGGGGGTAAAAGCATCACAGTAACCTACAGTGTAACAGGGTATGTGTACTGGTGGAACGCACAGGATATGAGACATCTTTTGACACTTCTGTTTGTTTAAATCTTAGCCAGAAAGTTAAAGCTCTCGTTTGTTCTTACATGTCCAAAGATTTGCTAAACACTAACATTTTGAAGTTAATGGAAAACTTGAGTTTGAGAAAGGATTTGTCAGAAGGTGTTTTCTGTTCTTTTTTTTTTTTTTAATAGGAAAAGATTACTTCAGGGGTAAACACCGGGC
>VYZX01020748.1:93705-110001 GCA_013401335.1 Brachypteracias leptosomus | reverse complement strand
TACTCCATTTGTACATAATTTCCCCCCATCTTCTTGCAGAAATTAAAACAAATTTCACCCATAGGTGACAGCAAACTCCTCGAAACTGAAAATGCAGTCAACTCAATGTATGCAATTAAGTATACAATGGTGACAACAAAAATACTTATGTGGAAATATGCAAAAACTCTAAAACCAATCAAATCTCAGGAAACTCATATCTTTCTGAGAACTGCAAAAGAACTATCTTGTGTTAGTGGTGATTAGATGAGGAGAAAGCCTCCAGTCTGAGGATGGCTAGGATTCCCCAGTAACTTATCCTTGAACTTACTTTGCCCTGGTTTGAAGCAGATCTTCCCCCACTGGTACTTCTGTTCTGTGTCTTTTATTGGGAAGAACTGTAAGGTCTAATTGCTGCACCCCATCATCAGCCACAAGAACTGTTGAATGTTATTAAATGCTCCCTGCTTTGCAGAATCAGGAGGGCCATACATATGCACTCATAGCAATACTCTGAAACTGGAAATCACAGATGAAACAGTGTCACACACATTTCTGTGGGAGCTATAATCTGTGCTATGTGCTTTTACGTCATTAGAACATTAAAACCCTGATCTGATCTCCTGCTTTGTTGCTATGAATAGGTTATTCTCCAGGGCATTTTGAAGAAAAGCATAGGAGAATGAGACAGGCTTTTCTTTTGACTCCTAAGCTAGTAATTTATATATTTATTTTTCTGGTAATCGGCTTAGCTCTTTACCATTACTGTTAAAATTTTATGTTTAAGGAGGAAAAACAAAGCCAAATCTTTCCTTTTTTCTTTTCCTGTACGAGCAGGAAGGAGGGCCTTGAGATGTCTGCATCCTGTTGTTTCAATCAGCAAAATATTTCTTATGAAATTAGTAGCAAATAAAATATTTCTAGACTGCCTTATTTCTTTCCCAGAAATAATTCTGACTTGTATCTGAGTAATATTTAAACACATTAATAGTAAATGCTGTTAATTAGATTTGGTCTTTTGTAGTGTGATTTTCATTAATTACATTCTTACTTAACTGAGTTATTTTACACAACCTGTGATTTTCCAGACATGGTGGATTAAATAAGTACAAATGAGCCCTTGGAGAATAGAAAAAAAACATTTTCAGGATATACTTGCTTTTATACTTTCTCTTTGAGAATTTTAAGTGCAATTTATTCCTTAGATACATAGACATGGACAATTGTCCACATACTGCAGTAATTGTTGCAGTATTAAATGAATGTCTGTTGTTATGGTCAGAGATTTGGATGCCATTTTCAGATGCATTGCATGTATGCCAGAGAAACATTAGAGTTGGGAGGGAAGCACTGTTTAAGGCTGGGTTAGTCTATGCATTGGTCCAAGCAGCAAAGGTGTCCATCAGATTGTAGCTGAAGTATATGGCTTTCCTGAAGTCAAAACACTTTGTAGAGAAAATGCTGATGTAATAAAAGACTTTATGATGGAAGAAAACTTTGTGTGTATGAGACAGAAAGCAGGTGTACAGGCTTGACACACCTATCTGTGGTCCAGACCACAAACTGGACCTGGAAACTCAAAGTGCATAAATACGTGCACATGTAGGATGTATCTGCTCCAGGTCTGACTATTTGCTTGGGAACTGCTTTGTAGACATTGGAGATAAACAAGCAGTGATAAAGAGTGAAGGGGATCACCTCTTGGGCATATGTCTTCTTCCTGTGGGCTGTGGAGGGAAGCCAACAGGACTAGACTTTTTAATCCTGATGTTATGGAATATGAATTGCTTTCCTTCTTGGGTCACTCATTGGCAATGATGCTGAAGTCCTTTCTCTGCCTTAAGATCAGAGCTGAAACTTTCTAACAGGATTTTGCATAGACATGGCTTTTTTTTTTCTGTTTAAAAATAACATCCTGTAGTGACACAAAGTAATCAGCCATTCTCTGGTTAGACACTTTTGAAGCGGGGTGGGGTGGAATAAGGAAAAAAAAAAACCCAAACAAACTGAGAAAGGAATCAGCTGCGGGAATTGTTATCCTTTTCTCTCCTCCTTTTTCACTAGTAAATAAATGTTTAGGGGAGTCTCTGCTCAATTCTTACCCTTTGTTGCAGATTGTTCACAGAACCCTTTCAGCGATGCTGGGATCTTTGGCAGCTTTAGCTGCCTTAGCTATGGTTGGAGAGGTAAGTTATCAAGCTGTAAGTGCTCACTCTGTTCCTGAGTATGATATCATAAATTTATGTTTGCCCTGTCGTGATTTGGCATGTGACAGAATAGTGTTTTTTGAGAGAGGTGGTAATGCAGATACTGGGATGAGGAAGCATCTTGGGGAAAACAAGTCAGCCTAGGGTGTAGACAAGAAAAATAAAGTCAGTTGATGCTATTTTCTTCTAATTTGCAGGAAGCTGAGTACAACCATTTTCAGCTTAATTCAGAGTTACTTTAAGACTGTTATTTTCAGTAATGTTAGGTTACCAACTGAACCTAAATGGAAATACATTGCCTTATACTACCCTAAATAATTATACCTCATTCTTACACCTTCCAATCCTTTTGATTGACACCTGCTTACTCTTAGTTATATTTAGTGAAACCTCTGATAGATTTTCTTGGATTTTTGTTCTTTTGTTACTGGTCAACACATCATTGCTATGGTCCCTTAAATTCCCTTCAGGTTGTTCACACATGAAGCAGTTTGCTTTTGTTCTCTTACCAAAAAGGGAACAGATGTACCATGTAATTTGCTTATCTTTTATTTCTGAAATGCTACATGAGGAACAACTAGGTGAACCAAAGGCCTAATGTAGGCTCTTGTTAATGACCCAGTTAGGATGCTAGCAGTACTTTGAATTAGCAATAACAATAATAATAGTTGTAGTAATAACAATAATAATGGTAATAATAAAGAATCCTTTTTTATACCTTGTAGAAACACTTATTAATTTCCACCATAGCTTATTTAAAAGGTTCATCAATTAAGTATACTTTATATTTTGTAGCTAATCACAAGTTAGATGTTCCATGGCATTCACTGGTAATTGTTTTTTTTGATTGCAGAGACCAAGTATGGTCGAAGTGGTGGAGTGGATTGATTATGAGACGCTAGCACTGCTGTTCGGAATGGTAATTAAAATGTGTCTTTTGCTCTAAATGTGATGAAATAATCACATTCAATATAAAGCTGTTTCCCTCTTAAACATTTTCTTAATTGTACTTTACTGAGACATGTTATGAAGAAAATTCAGGCCTTAAGGAATTTCATAGAACCATAGAATGGGTTGGATTGGAAGGGACCTCCAAAGCTCATCTAGTCCAAACCCCCTACAATAAGCAGGGACATCTCTAAAATTTATCCAAAAGGAGGATGACCAGACCTCTGAAGGAGCCTTTTGAAAATGTTGATCTTTTTCTATTTGTTTTTATAGTCTGTAAAATCGTGTTGATAACGTACTAAAAGCATCCTTGAGGTCTACAAATGGAAAGACCTGTTTAAGTGCCAAGTATTATTGCTCTCATTTGTCTTGTTAATTTTGTTTACTCAAAACCTTCCTCAAACACATTGTGCTGAAAAAGTGGTTTTCTTTTTCTTATTCAGTGTTATGTTTGAAGAAAAAAAAAAAAGCAAACCAGACATGAAGGAGAAATTATCTGATTAGATTATAATCACATATTATTTTAATCACTTTGCCCAGAGTTATTTATGGTAAGAAGAGTTGTCCAAGTGCTATTAAACTCGTAACACAAAATATACAATATACAGTGACAAAATTACAATTATCTGTTTCCATCCTGAACTTTCTTATTTCTTGACACTGCTCCCTGCTCCCTGCCTTCCCCACAGAAAAAGCAAAACCAAAATCTTATCAAGAGCAAAGATGGAAGGACAGGAAGCCTCCCAGAAATGTGGGAAAACGCAAGTAATTCTTCAAGCCGCTGTCTTCTGCACTCTGTAGAGCATTACTGCAGAAAGCAAACACACTTATTGGCTTTTCTTGATTAATGACATAAGGGAGATACATTGAGTACTTAATGTATGATGCCCACTTAGTTACTACAAATAAAATTCAACCAGACTAGTATGACATTTATGTTCAGAACTAAATTTCACCTTATGATGCATTAACGAGAGATATCTGACAGCTGTAGTGGATAATCTAATATGAAGGTGATCAGATCCTCAAAGCCATGTCAGATAAGAAGGACTTTTGTCAGCCTCACAAAATGTATTGCTCTGTTTTTGCATAATAATTCAGTTGCAAGCTATTCACTTTTTCTTCATCTTTTGGTAGATGGTTTTGGTGGCCATATTTTCAGAGACTGGATTCTTTGACTACTGTGCAGTAAAGGTAGGCTTGTTTCTATATTGCTTGATTATTGCTGGATTAGTATTTTATCAGATCTGTTGCCTCAAACATTATCTTTGAAGAACCTTTCTTAGGGCAGTGTACACTTACCACTTCAAAAATTACAGTGGTCAACTTGTAATTTTGAAAAAACTCTTAGGGATGAAAGGAAGCCCTTAAGGCAATTCTATTTCTACAGGAGAAAGGTAAAGGCCCCCAGTAGGGTACACAAGCATATGGACAATATAAAGCTGAGTTATTCCCCTGACTTCCCCAGAACTGCAGTTCTGCTGTAAGTGAAATCTTTATTTATGACTGGCAGTGGGAGAGAGGAAATATGGGAACTATCATTAGCTTTAAGATCACACATGAAAAATGGCCCCAGACCTTTGCACAGTAGCAGAACCAAAGATTACATGAAAAGGGTAATTCTGATGGATTGCTTGTAAAGCAAGTATTACCTGTGGTGAGGGACTCCTTCCACTGCTACAAAGCTTAATTTTTTTGAGAAGGGTGGAAAGAAAGAAAACAAAATTGACAAGGAGGACTGCTTTGAGCACAGAACCTCTAAACAAGACAGGAGTGGACACAATCCCTGCCTACATAAATGCCCGGACCGTGTAGCCCCAGCAGTGCTGCTCTGAGGATGGAGAAGGTGTCCCAGTGTGTGGAGAGGGTGGCAGATCTGAACCAAGCTAGTCCACTCATTCATGTAGGCAGAAGATGGGGGCTCAGCCCTGCTCCTGCCACAGACCTCTTTCATGGCTGGCAGTGGATTATGGTGTCTCTTCAGACTTGTTTCTTCCTCTGCATGATGGAAATGCTTTCCCACTTCCACAAAATGTTTTCTTACAAAATTAATTAATATAGAAGAGAGTGCTCTTGGAGTAGTAAACGGAGTAGTAAATGCTCTATAACTCACTGTTGCCTCAACTTTGGTGAAGTTGTTTTATCTATCATTTTTCGAAAACTAAGCTGGAGTGATCTAGTTCCTTGTTTCTATTTGTTTGGTTTTATTAGGCTTATCGATTCTCTAGAGGCAAGGTGTGGGCCATGATTACTCTTCTTTGCCTCATTGCTGCAATTCTTTCTGCATTTTTGGACAACGTTACCACTATGATGCTCTTTACTCCAGTAACCATAAGGTACTTTATTGTTATGGTTTTGGATTTGGTGTTTTATAGCCAGCAATCCGTAGTAGACATGTGTGCAAAATGCTCGTTTGGACTTTTTTTGATCATCTAAATAGAAATCAAAACTTCAACTACTCCTATTGAGTTGGCTAAAGAGATAACGCTTTCAAACGGGTTGGCTGCCTTTTCCCTTTGTAATAACAGTGAGCATGTATCTGAAGCCTGCTGTACTGCCTTGGCAGCTAAATCTTCTGGTTTGTCTCCATGTCTGAACTGCAGTAGCATATTGCACCAAATGCTCCCTAGTAGATGAAATTTCTTTCCTGTGAGCAGGGAGAAGTTTTTTAATTAAAGGTCCCTTGTTGTTTACTGACTAATACACATTTTTAGGTAGTAATTCATGTTTCAGTGAAGTTGTTGTCCCTTCTAATACTAGTGATAAATAAATTTTAAAAATCTCCAGATTTCTATTAAAAGGTTTGTTTCAGAATATGAGACTTTTCTTCCTGATGGTGATCATGACATTGGTACAGCCACTGGTTAATTCCACAATTTGAGATTAGATATTTGGAACTTTTATTAGAGAACGGTGAATTTAATTACTTTAGATATCTGTAAATTAATAACATGTGATTTGCAACTACATTTAATCAATGTGTGATTATAAATTACTGTTTAACCTGAATTTAACCTGTGTCAGGCCAGGCACATTTGGATAATCCAGCTCAGTTTTGGAAAGATCTAGTGTGTTTTTAAAGCGATCCCGAGTGATGTAATGCTTGCAGTCATTATCACATTAAAGTACACAAAATTCTATTAAGATATGTTCCCACTTTAAAATGTAGTCTAAAGCAGTAAAAACCAATTTTACAAGTGGAATTTATTCTAGATTGGGAAACAGCTGGTGAATGAAAGCTCCATTTGTCTTCTGTCCAATTGTATTTTAAAGAGATCACTTTGCCTTACTCCAATCAATAATTTCAGCTCTAGCAGTAAACAACACTGGAACTATTAAACACCAAGGTTTTTTTCAGCTGTTTTGCAGAATACTTTGAATTCATTATATGTGGGAGTGGATTGAAATCCAGATGTCAGTGCATCATGAAGTACTGTTTGCAGGCAGAGCTACTGTAGTATCTATTCTATTTTCAAAGAATCATAAAATAACCCAGCCCTCAAAATACCATCTGGTCCAACCTTTCATGAGAAGAGGAGCCTGGATGAGGTTGTCCAGCATCCTCTTCAGTCATGTCTTGAAAACCTCCAGTGATGGGAACTCTACCACGTCCCTGGGGAGGTTGTTCCAGTGGTTAATTGTTCTCAGCATAAAATTATTTTTTCTTAAGTTGAAACAAAACCTCTCCCAGTGCAACTTGTACTTTTTGCCCCTGGTCTTCACCATGTAGCTCCTTGTGAAGAGAGAGCCTCTGTCTTTGTAACCACTCTTTAAATACTGGAGTTTTATACTAAACGTATACTAAGTACTTTAGTTTTATACTAAATAAGTTTGTAAAACTGAAGAAAGGGAAACTCAGTATGCAGGAAATATTTGTATTTGAATCACTATCAAAGCTAAAATAAAATTTTATCTCACTGAGTAAAACCAAATAATTCTCTACTTCTAAAAGCTTTATGCTGGAGGTAATTTTTTGTTTTTCTTACTGCCATTGTTTTCAGCCCTTGTCTACAGCTTCGCTATGTTGCACTGTGCTGTCATTGCCATGGAGATAAAGCTTGCAGCAAATTCTACTGACTCTATGAATATAAAGATTTATATTTCCATTAATAAAGTGTAAAATATAATACTTGTTTCATTCTGCATTTTGTAGTAAGCTGATAAAAAAATTAATAACTACCTCTTTTTTACAATAGTTTATTTTCCAGAAACTTTGTTATTGGGAATTGGAAAAAGCTAAAGGTTGTTCACATGGAGAATTATATAACTGTGGTTAAGTAAACTGAAGTTTGAGCCTACCATGTAACCAACACATTCTGATTGTTTTATACTTTGGCCTTGGCCTTTCTTGCTGTACGTCAGACGTTCTTTCTTCAAGCTATCACTAGGCCCATCAAAAAGAAAGAATCACTAAGGAATAGTTATATTTTTAAACATTTGGAAATCAGCGAATGATGAAATTAAAATTATAAGTACAATTTATACAATTGGGCTAGTTCTACTACAAAGTACACTTTAAGTGCATAATTTTGTGCTGTTGGGGAGATAGTGCATTTTTGAAGTTATTTTGTCCTGGAGTTTTTATGTGCTGATATATGTGTCATCTGACAGTGTTTTTTCTGAGTTTTAAATTGACACTCTTGGTGACACCACAAGTGTATCAATTTAAGGTTTTGTGCATGACACTCTTTTATCTTTGAAATATACGTTTTAATAATACAGACTTAGACTGATCAGTAAAGCTCAACTCTTCCTTCAGGGAAATGTGAATGTGTGACAGCACTACAGCAGAAGCAATCCTGAGAAAGCATTCTTGCTGTCTGCTCTTGCCTCCATCCCATGTTAGGTAGAGGGGGCATTAATTTAAGTGTGGCTTCCGTCTTTAAGCACTGGAGCAACATTTTGATAAAATGTGAGCAAGAAAACAGTCGTTCCTTATTCCAAAGTGCTTAGGTGTGACCTTAACTTTCAGCCTTTAACACCCCAGGCCAAATTTAAGGTCAAAAATGTGCTTTAGAAATGAGCGGATTGTGCAGATATGGGCATAAATGTAATTTGTGTAAATTGAAGTAATCTATGTGAAGATTATTATGCCTAGATGGAGTCTGAGTTGAAATGGATCATGAGGTTATTGAGTCAATCCCAGTATTTGCCAGAGCACTTGAAGATGCTTCTTATTAGAGAAGCATTTTATGTTTTCTTATTAAAGAAGCAACTTACTAAAGAAGCATTAAATATTTTTGAGCTGCTAAAAAGTTTTTGACATTTTTTAATAGTGAGGAATGTGTATTTTCTACTCTTGTCTTACGAATAGAAATACTCATGATAAAGCTTTAGAGAAGGGGAAAAATAGGAACAGAATAAACCTGCTAAACCTAGGCTGAAAGCTGAGGTCTCTAGTGGATGATTCATGGTTAATAGGCTGCCTGCACAATCTTCGACCAATGGTCCCAACAAGGAATTTAATAACTGATGCTGAGTGCAGAGCCTGTGGTTGCCCAGAGTAGTTTTCCATAGGTCAGTGTAGCCTGGGGATCATGATTTAAGAAGATAGTTTAAGATTCTGGAAATCTGAAATTCTATTTTCTGTGTAGTCCAAATCTTGTAATAGTTGATTACTTTTAATGAAATGTGTTTTTAAAATGCATTAATTTAGTAACCATTAATTATTGCAATGAAAATGTAAAAAAAATTATCATTTTTGCATTTGTATTGCTATAATTATGCAGCACATATAATGTAGCACAATTAAAACTTTAACAATTTACACACAAACATTTTCTGTTTAGAATCCTGCAATTTTTCAGCAAAATGACTGTATTTTATAAATTTTATAAATTTCAGATTTCAGGTAATTTAGTCATAAGCTAAGAGGTTAATTTCATTCTCTTCTTACCACAGGCTTTGCGAAGTACTTAATCTTGATCCTAGGCATGTCCTGATTGCAGAAGTAATCTTCACAAATATTGGGGGAGCTGCCACAGCTGTTGGGGATCCCCCAAATGTGATTATTGTTTCAAAGCAGGAGCTGAGAAAGAAGGTATGTACTAGCAGCTGTTTGGCTACTAAATTTAAGTACTGTTGACTTATGCACCTTCTCTTCCCCCAGACAGCCATATAAAGAGAATATAATCCACTTTTTCTGCCATGTTATTTCTTTCTTAGTAGGACGAACAGATAGAACAGAGTGACAAAATTGTGATGAAGAATAGACTTTTTGATATGGACTGAGAATACCAATTTCCTTTGTTTTTTTTGATGGTGATAGGGAGGATTTCCTTGTCAATAGCAAAGTGAAGAAGGAAACAAAACAATGGAGGGGTCTAAAGAGAAGGTAGCAAGTTGGAAAAAAAGAAAAATTTGAAAATGAAGAGGAAAATCCAACCTTTTTTTTCAGAACAAGCTTTCTTTCAAAAGCTAAATATATTGAGACAATTCAATTTCTTTTTCAGAAATTTCAAACCAGAAGTAATTGTCCATATGCAAAAACCCACAACCTGAGAAGTTGTGTTGCCCCTGTAGACCCATGTCATACATGAGTCTGCTGCAGGCAGCACAAGGGGATAAGGAGAGCAGAGGGTCCTCCCATGGAGCACGGACTGCAGCTGGCTCCCACCTCCTTGCCAACATTTTGATATCCCCAGGCTGCAATGACAGATTTTAACTTCCAAAACTTGGCTCTTCTATGATTTCATTTTTCTGGGTGACTGGTGCCAAAGGGGGAAGGCTGTGGTGGCTGGTACTGGATGAGACCGCAGGACGCCAAATGCCAGCATGACCATCCTGGTTCCACCATCTCCTCCCACACACATAGTCCTCTCTGCCCTGTAGACAGGCAGAGCCACTGATGGCAGGTGTTCACATTTGCAGCCTTCAGCTTCTGCATGGAGCTGGAATTTTCATGAACTTTCCATACTCTGAGCTATCCCTGCCATCCCTGAATAGGAAGGCAAGTCCTGCTTCTGCATTAGTGCTCCCTGGTATCCCTTGGTGCACTACCCATCTCTGATGCTCTGGGACAGCAGGGAGGCATTCTGCCCTGGATGCAAGGGGAAGCCTCTCTTGGAATGGAGGAGCTTTGCTTCCATCTGCTCTTGCATCACCACCACCAAGAAGCATGATGGAAGGGGCAGTAAAGGTAACAGGAAAGTCTGAGGGACACCAGGCATGTGTTTTCTATTTTGTCCAGTTATCATCAACTCCCAAAATAAATAAATTTAAGGGAATTCAATGTAGTGTATGGGCTAGTGTGAAAACGCCTGTGCAAGTGGAATGAGGGAATTGTAGTTTAAAGTTATAGATTTTTTTATTTGGAGTCTGTTATGTTTCTATTGCCGTACCAAAGAAGGATGTCTTCCGATTAACTGAATGTACTCAAATTAAGTACTGCCCAGGCTGGAAAAGGTCTTTGAAAAATATATTTCAAAATAGTATTTAAGAAATTGAATGTTTGCCTTCAAAATATTTGAAACATGCTGCAATGAGTTCGTTTGGATGATGACTTTGGAGACTCTGTAATATTCCTGGCTGAGGATCTGATAGCTAAATTTTACATTTTTATATATGAAATCTGTGCAATTATTTAAATGTTCTTTTCTAAAAGCAAATAATTAGCACCTGTCATGCAGGTCATTTTCCTAAATACTCAGAAACTCATAATCTCTGCAGAACCTTTAGAAGTGGTTATAAACATGGGAAGCAATTAAGCAATCACATTGAAAGGAAACAATTTTACCTTTCTCTTGAATAAGATATTGAAAATTTTAGGAGGACTCAGATGTATAAATAACCTAGCAAATGAGACATAGTAAATTCTCTATTTGAAACAAGCACAATAGCTTTCCAAATGTTTTCGCTCTGGATTTTTGTCAGATCTTTTGTTGTATCACAGAAATAAGGACATAATGAAATAGGTCAGATGCAACACAGGACCATGGGACTTGTACTGCCTTTTTCCTGTATTCCGAATTATATCTATGTATATAAATAAAAGAGTGTCAAAGATATACCCTTGGCTCTGAAGCTGAGTGACATGGACTGGCTTATGTCCTCACTGCTTAGGGGTCACCCCTCTAAAGGAGATTTGCCTGGAAGAGCACTGGGAGGAGCAACTGGATACAGCCAAGAGTGAGGGCAGGGAGGGAGTTGGACCATCTGGCCTCTTACAACAGTCTGTGCAATTGAACTAAGAGCTCGATTCCTAATTTTGTCCACCTGCTCCAGCATGCCCTCTTTCCTTCACAAGAAAAAACATAGACATTGTTGTCTTGTTTCTGAAACTACTTCTAGCAACTTCTGCTGTGAGGAAGGGTTAGACAACCAACCACAAATCTGTCTCTAAAATGCGTGGGGTGTCTGCTATGCTTGTAGAAATTAAATTTTAATTATTTTTTTTTTAGTGTTTCAGAGGTAAAAATTCTTGAATGCAATAGCGGTATTTTGGAAACAGCACTTCACGCTGTATTTTTTATAATATCTATTATGATGTTTTTCTATGAAAAAGTCTGGGTTTTACCTCTTTTAGGCATTATGGTCATGTTTTTGCCATTCCAGAAAATTTTTCTCCTTGATGTTGTCATTGAAATTCCTCTTTTTATCCTCTTCCACCTCCTTTTCAGTGTTATTGTTGCATAGTAAGTACAGGAGTACTTGGAAAACTGCCCCTGCAGGAGGCTGAATAGTGTATTGTACTATGTAGATGTTTGGGTTTTGTGTTTTATTAGGTGCAATCAGGAAAAGAATTTTATCGGTCTTCCTGAATTTTTAGTGTTGTACATCAACCTCTAAAAGCAGCCTAGTAAGACGTTATGCAAGTTTACATTTTCTTAGGAAACCGTGCTTTTTAAATCAATACAAAATGAAATTCAACCTTGCTACTTTGGGTGCTGTTGTTGGGTTATAGCGTTAGAAATGCTTTACTCTTTGTTTACTGTAGTGCTGGAGAGATTTTTCTCCCTTGTTTCTGGGGAAAATTCATGTAATATTAAGAATATTTTATTTAAAGAATGTTTGAATAAATAAGCTTTTTGTTACAATTTACTCATTAAAATGTAGGGATAAGTCTGTTTATTTGTCTTGAGATGCAAATGGATGCCAAAATATTTTTTTCTTTGTAGCAGGCTAATTTATAATACTGACATATTCCCTAGCATCATGTCTGGAATCAGTGGAACATTTGCATAATAGGAGAGGAAGATTTGTTGTACTGTTGCTTGTTCTTAGTTGCAGCCAGGAGAAGTTTCACAAAATAGCGTTTATGTAGTGATTTTAAGAAAGGGAAATAAAAGTTTTCATTAAGAGCAAACGGAAAACTCATTCAGTGAATACAAAACTTTTTCAATTTTTTATTACCTTCAGAGTACTGCTACTCAGTGGCCATTGTTAGTAAAGTTGTATTTTTATATTGAAGAGATATGTGTTTCAGACTTTGGGAACTCTTTTTATATGCACAATAGGGCATGAACAGGCTTGAAATGGTCATTGCTCTCGGAAAGGTTGAACATTAAGTCCTCTATATTTCAGAATTCACAAGAATCTTTGAAATCAAAAGTTGTCTGTGCTCTAAACTTAGTCTGTGATTACAAATTCTGTAGCAAAGGAATGGGAAATAGGTCTGCAGAGCAAAATGATGGTCTGAACATAGTGTGCACTAGAGTATCTAGTTTTAATCTGCCTAAAAGAGGTAACGATAAGAGCAAAGGCAGATTTAGCATGTACTAGCCACTGTTAGGATTATATCCTCTTACTTCTTGTCTTTGTTAGCATTTGAAAAAGCTTGTACTGCTAATCTGATGTTTGCTGAGTATTTGGGGGTTTCAGCATTCCATTCAGAGTTATTCCTGTCATTTAACAGGAATTTCCTGGAAAATGAACAGCCATCAAGTTCTCCTGTTTGGCCTTCTGGAGACTTCCAGCCTTCATGCAGAAATTTAGCATGATGCAATATTAGTTGATTATATTTCATGAAAAATTGTGGTACCAAAAATTTATGAATAAAAGTAGATAATTCTGAAAAATGGAAGCAAGAAAAACCTATATATGAATCTATAAAGATATTTCAAGCACTGGCAGATTGTGAAATAGATTCCCATAGTTTACTAGCCTATTTTTGTTGAGTTTGCTGGATACAAGCTTATTAAAACTTTTAATCGATTGTAGAACTCCTACCCTTTCTG
This sequence comes from Brachypteracias leptosomus, assembly GCA_013401335.1. NCBI lineage: Eukaryota > Metazoa > Chordata > Aves > Coraciiformes > Brachypteraciidae > Brachypteracias > Brachypteracias leptosomus. The sequence goes on along the minus strand of VYZX01020748.1, from coordinate 96,692 downwards.
TTGATATTTCATTGATTCCTTTTCTCAAGAAAAATGAAATCCTAGGTAAGGTATATGAAACATAATTGTGTTTTTATATTTGATTTCAGATTTTTTTTCCCCCGATCTCTGCATGTAATCATTAAGGAGTATAGTGCAAGACAGAAAAGAATGTTCATCAGTGTCTCAGATAAACATTGTCTTCATGTAGCTGTGTTAGACCATCAGTGACGTCATGAGCAGTTCCCCCTGAGAAAACACAGTTCTCAGTCATTCAGCTAGAAGAGGTGGTTAAACCAGTGTCAAAATAATAAATTACTTTTGCCCTTCATCATCTTATTAGTTTTAAAATACTAAGTAAAGCTCATTCTGGCTAGAAGCACAGTATTTGTTGCTCCCTGAATTGCTTCACCTAGCTATAATTTCTGCTTTCTCTTTGCTCTATGATAGCAGATTTCTTCTGGAAAGATCTGAATTATTAGAAGTTAATTTCACACCTCCAAAAGCAATTAAAAAAAATAATCAGGATGATAGAAAGTTAGTATTTTAGGAAAAGAGTATGATACTTCCTCCTAATATGAAATTGATATATCTGACACTTTGCATTTAAAACTATAAACCAAGGAAAGATGCTCACTTGGTTTCAGCTCTGAATCTGTACACAGTGGAACCTTTAGGCTGTTGTCTTGATAAAACAAAATCTTTAGATTTTCTGTCGACTAGGGAATGGTAGAAATTTAACACAATCAGCATAGCCTCAAGTAAGGGACATTTGAAGCATGTATTGTATTTATCTGATGGATTGAAATCTCCTGGAAGAAAAGTATTTCTTGCCTACTGTGCATGTCAATTCTATTTCAGTCTATTGTGCAGGAAAAAGAATCTTTATGAAAATGACTTTTTGTTGTATGCAGCAGACATGTGGAGCGCTTGAATGTGTTTTTACAATGCTGATTCCTGGCCCCAGCCATGCAGGGGACTCAGGAGGTATAAATTGTGTTATTCACAGCCAACGAATGTAGGCTCTGTGGAGATGTTGCATACCTTTTCTAGGGTGTGGGAAAAAGAGCAGGAGCAACTGATGAAGTAACTGTGCCACCATCTTGGTATCCTCTGCTGCATTGTTTTGTATCTGTGGTATGATGTAAACCCTTCAGTGTCTTAAAGATCTTCAGAGACTGCCAGTTGGCTCAGCTACCTGACAATGTCTGGTGTGAAATCTGCCTTCTCCTTCCCTTAAATTGTATTCTGTGTGCTACAGAGAGGCTGGTGCTAAGCACCCAGCCCAAAGCATCAAGGTGGGCAGTGGTCTGTTGTTCACCATGAGCCCTTCTGATATCAGCCATGAAAAGGGGTGCACTTGGTAGTCCTCAGCCTCCTCATGGCTGCAGGGTACCAGTTATCTATCCAAGGCTAGTGACTGTCAGGGTTCACTTTCACTCATTGGCTTTTGTGAATTGATGCAAGAAGCTAATGGGGAGGAAAGCTGGGAGCAAGGGATGGGAAGAGAACTGGATCCAGACTTACACTATCACAGACAATACTGTCATACAAGCACGCTCCATGTTAGAAAACGATTTGTTTCAGCTGAATTGGAAAGCTATTCTGTAGTTGTAGCGGAGTAGCATATTTTCTTTTACCCCAGGAATCTCAGAGGTTAGAAAGATCAATGGGGTGATATAATGAACTTCAACAAAATCCTGAATCTCAGCCCAGATACTCTCTTTGAAAAGTTTGGGTAAGCTCCTGGATAGGGTGCCGAAAATCTAGCAGACAATTTTTGTCCCTTGTGATGGTGTCTGCAAATCACTTTTAAGGCTCATCTATGTTAGCTCTGACATCATGAAGCTGTGTTAATCCCGATTTCTTTTTAAGGTTATTGTGATCTTCATCTCATTTCAATTTCTCTCAACTATCAGTTAGACCTGAGACCTCCTTCTGAACCTCAGCATTTTAGTTTGTCTTCTATATTTTCCTTTTCATAGAGAAATTAGTTTTATGGGTTTCAAGTGACACATTCCTTGTGCTGTTTTTTGTTTTGTTTTGTTTGAGAAGCTTCTGCATTGTGGCNTTATTCTCAGTAATAATTGGCTATAATTAAGGAAATATCTGTGGGGGATTTGGACTTTATATACTTCGGGGACAGTTCTTATAAATATTAAGCCTTTTCAGAATTTCTTTTTTTCTTCTCATTGCTATTTGTAAATTTCCTAGAGTTACGAATGTTGATTTCATTCTTCATAGAAATGTGTCCTGTAGCTCTGAGTCTTGACTTAATGCCCAGAGGTCAATCTTTCTAAGCATTTATAAAATTGACTTGTAAAGTCTGTCTTGCAGAGATGTCAGTCATTTGTCTGGCTGACCTATTATGTAGGCAAACTGAATGAAGGTATATTATTTTCTTTTGTGGTATCATGTTTTTCTGGATGACTCCTAAAATAATGCTATTCCAATTCATGTAGAGTCTTCTTTCTGATTTCACAAAAGAAATGGCAGTAGCTGTGTTTAATGAAAAGCCAACTAATGAAGAGGTATACAGTTTCACCTTTTAGTGGCTGGAAAGTAGAAAAGGAAAGGAATCTACTATTAAATAGCAACTAATGATGATTTTCTTTAGCTTGTGAAGCTGAAACCTGTATTTTTTAATAGGATCAACTTCTAACCCTAGGTCTGCATATTTATGTTTTGAGATTTATTGAACTGTCTGCAAACTATGGATTTTTTTGCAAAAGAGCACTAATCTTTATCTGACCACAAAAGTTCTTTATGACTTTAATCAGTTTCTTGTGTCATGTGTCTTTTTATTATGCCCCATGGAGCAATAGAGAAACATTTTTCCCCATTTTTGAACCAGAGACATTTCAGCTGGGACATTCTCACATAAATTCTTTTAGTAGGAGAAAATATAGAAGAATATACATTTAAAGTAGTCAGTCCCCAGTAGTCTTAACACATAGAAGATAATATCAGCTGATGCTGCATGGGAAGCTGTTTTTAACATGTCTTGG
>VYZX01020748.1:47770-93663 GCA_013401335.1 Brachypteracias leptosomus | reverse complement strand
AGCACGCTCCATGTTAGAAAACGATTTGTTTCAGCTGAATTGGAAAGCTATTCTGTAGTTGTAGCGGAGTAGCATATTTTCTTTTACCCCAGGAATCTCAGAGGTTAGAAAGATCAATGGGGTGATATAATGAACTTCAACAAAATCCTGAATCTCAGCCCAGATACTCTCTTTGAAAAGTTTGGGTAAGCTCCTGGATAGGGTGCCGAAAATCTAGCAGACAATTTTTGTCCCTTGTGATGGTGTCTGCAAATCACTTTTAAGGCTCATCTATGTTAGCTCTGACATCATGAAGCTGTGTTAATCCCGATTTCTTTTTAAGGTTATTGTGATCTTCATCTCATTTCAATTTCTCTCAACTATCAGTTAGACCTGAGACCTCCTTCTGAACCTCAGCATTTTAGTTTGTCTTCTATATTTTCCTTTTCATAGAGAAATTAGTTTTATGGGTTTCAAGTGACACATTCCTTGTGCTGTTTTTTGTTTTGTTTTGTTTGAGAAGCTTCTGCATTGTGGCCTTTCAGCAACAAAGCAAATTGTTTTGCTCTGAAATTAGCATTACATTCAAAATGTGGGGGCAACTGACTTTGTAAATCTTTGCATTTGTTTGCAACAAGCCACTTCCTTAAATTCAGGTTCTATTAACATGTGATGGAGACATTGCATATTTAAACTTGAGAGTTTCTAAGGATTCTTCAAGTTCCTGTTTCTCTTTTTCATTTCCTGCGATTATCTTTACGCCTGAGTATCTTTGCAGGAAATTTCTACCTGCATACTCTGCCTGGCACCTGGCATCCTTCTTTGTGATATGGACACATTGCTGCCAGCCTAAGAAAAGCTTTGTAAGACTAGATTGAGTGCCAAAGTAATTTTTCTGGTTCTGGTAAATCTGGTTCAAGTTATTTTCTGGCCCCCTCTAATTACCTTATTGTTCCTCAACCAGCTGTTTCCCAGTCATTTTGTTTTTCAGAGGAAGGTTTTTTTTCCCAGTCAGATTTAAGTATTGCTATTTTGGCTAGTATAGCTTTAGTGTTTTTACAGCTTAGTTTCTACCTCCCTTAGGCCATTTTAAAGACTGTACAAAATGGAATATATATTTTGCATACTTCCTGAGCTGCTTAATGGCACATTGTCAATGTCTGAGAAATTGCCGAACCAAGGCCTGTTTACCTTGCTTGTAAGGATTCTGACTTTTCTGGACAAAATATTCTGATCTTTCTTTTTGGCTATAATCTTAGAGACAACCCATATATAAATTAGATTTATTCTCAGTAATAATTGGCTATAATTAAGGAAATATCTGTGGGGGATTTGGACTTTATATACTTCGGGGACAGTTCTTATAAATATTAAGCCTTTTCAGAATTTCTTTTTTTCTTCTCATTGCTATTTGTAAATTTCCTAGAGTTACGAATGTTGATTTCATTCTTCATAGAAATGTGTCCTGTAGCTCTGAGTCTTGACTTAATGCCCAGAGGTCAATCTTTCTAAGCATTTATAAAATTGACTTGTAAAGTCTGTCTTGCAGAGATGTCAGTCATTTGTCTGGCTGACCTATTATGTAGGCAAACTGAATGAAGGTATATTATTTTCTTTTGTGGTATCATGTTTTTCTGGATGACTCCTAAAATAATGCTATTCCAATTCATGTAGAGTCTTCTTTCTGATTTCACAAAAGAAATGGCAGTAGCTGTGTTTAATGAAAAGCCAACTAATGAAGAGGTATACAGTTTCACCTTTTAGTGGCTGGAAAGTAGAAAAGGAAAGGAATCTACTATTAAATAGCAACTAATGATGATTTTCTTTAGCTTGTGAAGCTGAAACCTGTATTTTTTAATAGGATCAACTTCTAACCCTAGGTCTGCATATTTATGTTTTGAGATTTATTGAACTGTCTGCAAACTATGGATTTTTTTGCAAAAGAGCACTAATCTTTATCTGACCACAAAAGTTCTTTATGACTTTAATCAGTTTCTTGTGTCATGTGTCTTTTTATTATGCCCCATGGAGCAATAGAGAAACATTTTTCCCCATTTTTGAACCAGAGACATTTCAGCTGGGACATTCTCACATAAATTCTTTTAGTAGGAGAAAATATAGAAGAATATACATTTAAAGTAGTCAGTCCCCAGTAGTCTTAACACATAGAAGATAATATCAGCTGATGCTGCATGGGAAGCTGTTTTTAACATGTCTTGGCATTACAGAAAGGTCTGTTGTTAGCACATGGGTGTTTGATAAAAGGCAAGTCACTATAGAGACATAAAGGTGTGGCACAGGGAGATCCCATGAGTTTCTAGAGTCTCTGGCAAATCGGAGGGTGCTCTGAAAATTCAGTTTGAGCAATCTGAGCTGTCCAGGTCTTGGACCATGTTGTTTTCCAAGTGTCACAGAGCTGCTCTGGTGGGATCACCAATTCAGACAACCTCTGCTCTGTGACAGTTCCTTGCTACCAGAGTACTTGGATATGATATCCCTTAGAGCTTCATGGACAACTTCTTTTGGACAGGCTAGTCATGGCTACTTCAGAAAATTCTGGCCCAAAGGCTAACCCTGACCTGCTACAGTGTATGTAATATGGAATCGTGGAATAATTCAGTTGAAAGGGGCCCTGGAGGTCATCTAATCCAACGTCCTATTCAAAGCATGACTAACTTCAAAGTTTTAGGGTGGGTTATCACTTCATTCTTATTGCTTAAAACAGTACCTTTTTAATATATTTTGCCTAAAATTTTCAAGAACCCGTTCACTAAAGGGTTTCATTATGCAAAATGTAAAGAAATGTGTCCATTTATTAACCAGCCAGAAAAATAATCAGAATATTGACATATAATATTTTTATTTCAGAAGAATATTTGTGAATTTAGATGAAATCTTGATTCAGATAGAATTATTGTAAAAATCCATGTTGTCATCAGTTTAAAACAAAAGCTAGGTGTTAAAATTTAACTATTTCTGTGATTCAGTGTGATAAAAAATGAATTTACAGTGATTTAAATGAAAAGTGAAAGTTAATGATTCAGTTTGTTGGTTTGTTTTTTCTATCCATGTCAGGAACACTAAATGTATTTCAGGATAACTCGTAATGCTATTTTTTAGTTCTCTGAATTAAATTCTAATGTGGCTTGTCTCCTTGAAACAGACAAAATACAGCATATACTATACTTGGAACTTACTTTACTGCTTTATATTTATTATTGGTTGTTAAAGTACATATAGCTGAATATTTTTCCTTGTAGGTACTATAGAAGTAAATCTGATTTTTAATTTAGGTTTTCATTTTTATCTCCAGGGATTGGATTTTGCAGCCTTCACAGGGCATATGTTTGTTGGCATCTGCCTTGTTGTTCTGGTCTCCTTTCCTTTTCTCAGACTTCTTTACTGGAACAAAAAACTTTACAATAAGGAGCCAAGTGAAATTGTGGGTAAGTGTGAGTGCAAAAACATTTTTATTATCGCTACATTGAATATGTTCTAAATAGAAACTGAACAGTGCCTACTACATTATCATCCTGGGATGGAAGCGCTCGTTTTCCTTCAGTCTCAAGTCTCTGAACATTAATTTTTTAACTAATAATTCAGATTTTATTTTCTGACTTTTAGAAATGGATGTTTTTCTGGTGCTAAGGTTGGGGTGTTGACATGAATTATTAAATGTCTTTCAAAATTTATAGGAATATTTTACATCATTTATAGTCATAGGCTTGAATACCAGGGTGTTCTGCATCACAACAGATAATATCTCCTCAAGCCATTGAGTTCACAACCTAACTTTAGAAATACCCCAGGTTTCCCTTATGACAGGCTTAGTGCCCTGATGCATTCCCCCACTGCTGGTTTTATTTCACTGGATTTTTTTCAACAATCTTTTTCTGGCCTGTGGTCAGTGAAGGACATTTCATCAAGGACAGAAGAACTTTCCAAGTTCTTTCCAGCTTGTCTTTGTGGCTCTTCCAAATCTAAATTTCCCCAGCTTACAATTTCTATAATTCAGTAGGATGAAATCTGTCTTTTTAAGATTGCTCACCTCAGTAGTCTCTAGAAGTCTCAGTAAAGCTGTTCCAATGGCTGTTAAGTATGTCAGTCCCTTTTTGTCTTCATGATTTTATGCCTTTCTATTCAGTCATTTTGAAGTTTTCATCACTGTTCTCGGGCTTCTGTTTTAGTGGTGAAATTTAATAACAACTCCCAGATGTTCACAATTTCTTTACAAAGTAAGGTATAATTGACTAAGTGTAATTTCTTAGCAAGCCTTGTACAGAGATAGTTGAGTATAACAGTTTCTTCCCTGGGACTGATGTTTTTTTCACTCTTGGCTGCAGCAGACTTTGGATCCAGGCTTCTACTGACTATGCCACAGATGTTTTAATGTGCTGTATAACATCTCTGAACCTGTATGTGTGGGGTCTGTTTAGCATGGGGAGGACAACTTTTGGTAAGGTTGATATAACTTGGCTCCATTTGTAATCTGTCGAGAAAGATAAGCCCTTCTAAAGACTAATGTAGCTGTCTATGATAGAACAGATAAATTGCAGCCCCCAAAAGTTTACTTCTTTCTTTGCTTATAAGGGGAGTCCAAGGTGACTGGTTGAGTGATAGAGATCTTCATGACAGGTAATTAATTTAGGCAAAATGAGTATCACTTTTAGTGACTTGTCTTATTCCAGGGTAAATTAGCTTTAAGAGTAGGATTTTATTAAAAAGACAGAAGTCCTCTCCTCAGTGAATTGTATCATGTCACTTGAATCCTAACAGAGAAGAGACTTCACTGCTTAGGAAGTTAGCTCTTGTGCAGACATTTGGTTTTGAGAGACTCCAGGGCCCATTCAGCACAGGATGCACTCAGCCTACCTGTTCACAGCTCTAGGGGGTCAAAGTCTTCCCCAGTATTAAGAACCAAAGCATTTTTGAGGTGTTCTAGAGGTGATACTACCTAACTTTTCTACGAGAATCAAGGAGATTTTTTTTTAATATATATTTGCTTGGTATGAGATAGGAATTTTCATTACTGTGCCATTGTAAAACAGATGGGGAGCTGAGTCAAATTCCTGTTGCTCCTTCTCTTCTTCATACTGGTGGATGAAAAGCTGGACGTGAGCTCACAATGTGTGCTTGCAGTCCAGGAAGCCAACCATATCCTGGGCTGTATCAAAAGAAGTGTAGCCGGCAGGTCAAGGGAGGTGTTTCTGTCCCTCTCTTTGCTCTGGTGAGTCCCCACCTGAAGTACTGCATCCAGCTCTAGGGTCCTCAGTACAGGAAAGACATGGACTTGTTGGACTGGATCCAGAGGAGGGCCACAAAAATGGTCAGAGGGCTGGAACACCTCTGCTACGAAAAAAGGTTGAGAGAATTGGTGTTGTCAGCATGGAGAAGAGAGGGCTCCAGGGAGACCTTATTGTGGTCTTTCAATACTTAAAGGGAACCTATGAGAAAGATGGTGACAGACTTTTTAGTAGGACCTGTAGTGAAAGACAAGTGGTAATGGTTTTAAAATAGAGGTTAGATTCAGGCTAGATATAAGGATGAGGGCAGTGAAACATGAGATCAGGTTGCCCAGAGAACTTATAGATGACCCCACCCCTGGAAACATTCAAGGTTGGGTTGATCAGGGCTCTGAGTGATCTGTTCTAGTTGAAGGTCTCTCTCGTTTAAGGAGGGTTGGACTGAATGACCTTTAGAGGTCTGTTCTAACCCAAACCATTCTGTGATTCTATATCAAAATGTTAAATATAGAACAAGTTCCTACAGATTCTACACAGGGTTCAAAAATGGGAATCTTTTGTGGAAGCCATCATCTCTAGATGAGAAATTATTTTTTGTTGGAGAGGAAAGGAACCTTTGCAACCTCCCAGATAAAACCCTTCATAATTTTGCATCATTATAAATTATTATTAGTTTTCTTTGTTGTCTAATACATTTAAAAACCATTGGTACTCAGCACTTTTTTGTAACTTTCCAACTTTATTATTTAAAAGGAGTTAATGTGCTGTTATTAATTTCTTATTTTTTAATAAAAGTTATAGCTTCATGGACATTTCCATGAATAACCAGAGTTGTTATATACTTCAGTTATCTTTAAAAGCGCTAGCTTGCAAGGTGCCTTGAGAGAATTAATATCTAAACAGTCAGAAAATTCATTCTGCTGACTGTGAACAACTTTGATCCTGACATAATAGCATTAATTTGTGAATATATATTTTAGAAAATAGATTTCTTTTTTTAATTCATTCCTCTATAAACTTTTAAAGCATATGTTTTGGATTTTTAAGAAATCTGGTATTTGTAACATTTTTTTTTTTATTATTAATTTGAATAGTACAATTTATTCACTGACATAATATTTTTGCAAGTAAAACATTGTACTAGTGAAAGACTGCCTAGCATATTTTCTCAATTCATGTCTGGATAATTTTTGTTACCTGCAGCTTTGTATGTTCAGACATAGTAGTCTCCTAATCAGTATACTATGTGTTGTTATAATCAGCTGCTCCTCCATTGCAGTGAAGCTAATCAGTAGCTGTTCAATTTGGACGAATGCTGAAGAGCTACTTCTTCTATTGAAATTTTCTGTGAAAGGGGAAGAGAAAGTGGCCAGCACAAACCTGTTAGGAGGTAGCTGTCAGGGTTTGGATTTGCAGAATGTGCTCCAAGGTGCTTTCAGGGCTCCTCCCATCTCAGGTTGCAATGATTCTGTGATAACTTCAAAAAGCTTGTTTGCAGCAGCTGTTTTAGTCAACTAAATATCAGTCTTCCCTCACTCTGCCCCAATTAGCAATTAAACAAGAGATATGGGATGCTTAATTGGTATATTATTCTCCACGGATTTTTTCCCTGTGTGCCATGTGTTTTAAGATTTTTTTTTTCCTGTTGCTCTGGGCTACACAGACTATTCAGAATAGATAAGCACTAATTTTAAGAACAGACAATGCTGTTATTTTGATGATACACTGGCAGATTAATTTCTGTGCTGTGTGTTAACAGTATCTTTAAATTGTTGGCTTTCAGACTGAGCCACAGCACCTGTGCAGCAGAAAACAAAGCATATTCTTTGCCCAGGAGCCACTATCTACCTGCAGTGGCTTTAAGCAGGGCATATTATAAAAGAAAAAAGAATCTGAAGAATGCAGCTTTAAGAGACAAAAATGCTTTTTAAGAATGAAAAGATATTTTGAGGACTTTTTCACTGTGACTTTCAGCTAATAAACCTGCATCTTGTTCTGTGTGATGCAGAAAAAAGATGCTAGGGCTAGGGTAGTAAACTGAGAAGATTAGAAAAGTATATATATACTTTCCTAAAAGGATATGTAAGTGGAAATAATAATATATGAGTGCAAGAGGAATTGAACTTGCTGTTCTCTCCTCCTCCCCAAAACTTGAAATAAGAGTTTTTACTTCCCTTAAGGGTTAACAATACATTATTCAGTCCCTGGGAAGAGTGACAATTCGTTATTATGTCTCAGCCATCAAGCTGTGGAGATGTGGACCTCAGTGTTTGGAAAGGTTGCTATCTCCACGACAGTTGATGGCACATGGCCTAATAACAAGTAGTATTATTGCCATTTTTGCCAAAGAGGAAGAGCTTTCTCCTAGTACAACAACTTATTTGACACCAGCTCCCCATTCCTCCTGCATTGCTTGCTCCAGTTTCTGGTTGTTTTGCTGGCTTAAAGAGGAACCCACTGTTGAAACAGGAGTGGTGATGCCAGGAGAGGGGGGAGCATGTTATTCCCTCTGGTGTAGCTCACTGTCTGCAGCAGCTGGGAAAATACTGCTGTGATAGTATGACAGTCAGTATGCAAAGCCGACAACAGAAGGAATTTTCTAATTAATCATAGTAATGTGTAAAGTGCTTAATGTGTGAAAAACACGGTGCTGTTTACCATAATGTGAAATGTGGTAACCAGATGAGTGAGCAAATCTGTTTCTTTCTTCCATGTGGAGCTTTACAGCTGCTTCTCTAAGAGAGGAAAAAGGAGAGGAGGAAGGGAAAAAAAAGGTACAAAACCAGCAATGAAAAGACAGAAAGTCTAGAAGAGGAAAGAAGTAGGCCAGTGATAACTGATGGTTATTAGACGTGTGCAGTGGACAGGACTATGTTGCCTGCGGGATGTCCAGGCGTTGTTCCTGGACTTAGAATATGTAATGCTCATGATGGGCCTCATCTTGAGTGAAAATGTGCAAAGAATGGCAGAGCTAAGGGGATGATCAAGAGAGAAAATAAGGTAAGACTGAAAAACTCATTTAACACCTAATGTCTGGTAAGTTTCCTGCTCTGTGTCCCATAGTGACTACAAATATCTGCTCTAGTGCTTTGTGCTGCATGCAATTGACCAACCACAGACATCCTCAACTGCAATTGTAGCTGAACAGAAGGTATAGCTCAATGCTGACATTATTATCTTGTCATGTGAACCCCCTTGCCTATCTCAAGGTCTGAGATGCCTGCCTAGGGGAATGATCCCTAGGGCAAGTCACCGTGGTTAAAGGGTTAACAATTTTGTTTTCTCAGGGCATGAGATGTCTGGGTGGTCTCTACATCCTCTAACAGTGGTGCATGCTCTCACACCAAGCCCTGCAGTGTGATATACAACCTTTTGGTTTAATGCTGGGGAAGAACTACTGTGAAGACTTGCAAAACAACCCCAAAGCTGCATCAGACAATTTGAACTGAAAAAATCCCACATAAAATAATAACTATGTCCAGAGTCACCAGGACACCACAGGGGTACAGGGGGGACCCAGGGTAAGGAGTTATGTAGCATCAGTGGGGCTATGTATGCTGCTTGGGGTCAGAGAACAGTCAGCATCACAGAATCACAGAATGGTTTGGGTTGGAAGGGACCTTAAAGATCATCTAGCTTCAAGCCCTCTGCCATGGGCATGGACACCTCCCACTAGATCAGGTTGCTCAAAACTCCATCCAGCCTGGCCTTGAACACTTCGAAGGATGGGGCACCCACAACTTCTCTGAGCAACTTTAGTGTGCAGCTACTGTACTGCTAAACTAAAAGATGCAGCTTTCTTACGAATTACCTTGAGATCTAAGATAATCCTTTTCTGATACATATTGTATTTTTTATTTTAAAGAACTGTAAAACTTTCAGTCTCAAAGGAACTAGGTAGTCTTATGGTCCCTGAATACTTTCTGTATACTTCTTTTTAGATAATATATCAGCATCCACCAGGGTCATGGTTTTATGTTTGAAAATGTAAAAAAACTACCTGTGATTTATTATTTGCACCTTCAACAGCTCTTCTAATGATCAAGAATGAAAATAAGCATAGTTATTTACACAGATTCTAGATTTTTATATTTTTAAACATTTTAGACCATTTTTTGTCTAAAATCCAGCCTATGTCCTTTGTACTGCTTTAAAGTTGATGGAGTATTCCCCTTGGAAAGAGGAAAATGTTGATCTGCCTTTTCTTGTTTTCAGATGATAAAAATAGTATTCTGACATTGCAGAATATGGCAAATGCAACAATCTCATATTATTTGCTTAGTGAATTGATAATGTAGCCATCACAAGAAGGCAGCTGTAATATTACTTTACCTGATTTATGGAGAAAGAAAGTATAATGCAGTGGCATTTTGAATCAAGAGAGCAGCACTTCAGAATTTATTTTACACATTTTTCATGGAAGGAATCAGAACAGAAAAATCACTCATGGGAGGTAAAACCTTAGGAAATGATACCTCCTGATTTTTTTACAGAGCTTGTCCAACTCAAATTTTGTTTACATACCACAGCTGGGAATTGTACAGATACACGCTGGTTGGCAGGACCTGGTCTTTTCATTAATGGTGTTTTGGTGAAGCTATGATAAAATTTTTCACTTTAATGGCTCTGTACCTCATAAGACCTTCCTGATGTACAAAGCTTAAGAGAACAATTTAGGTTAATTTAACACATGTGCTGTATCTATCTCCTGCAGAGCTTTCACTGTGATGTTTCAAATAAAAGAGTAATCTTAACAGATTTTTAAATTATTCCTGCCATTTTTATTTATCAAAATGAGCTGAACTTATTAGTTACCATTTTTACTTTTAAACCAGTTGCTAAAATATATGATGAGTTTCAAGTGTGCTTCATTATTTTGCTCTTCGTTTTGTCCTATTAAAAACAGTAGATGAAGCACTATCTTTTGGACTTTGAGAGCTGTCCTCTTGAGGCTGTGTCTTTTCATGATTCTTTTTCCTTAATAGGACTTTGCGAGATCATCTTCAAGGAGTTGCTTGCAGCACTTTTCTGTCTTTCTTTCTGTCTTTCTTTCTGTCTTTCTTTCTGTCTTTCTTTCTCTCTTTCTTTCTCTCTTTCTTTCTCTCTTTCTTTCTCTCTTTCTTTCTCTCTTTCTTTCTGTCACTCTTTTTTCCTGGTATTGAAAGGACCTCAACAGCAGTTATATTTGGTGACAAATGTTTTATGATGGGAATGTATCTATTCACTTTTGAGGAGAGGATAGTGAACTGAACAGAGGTTTTTTTCTAAATTGTGAGACTTGTACTTTACTGTTATAAAACTTCGGCTAAATGGATTTTCATTGGTAAGTCTGACAGTCTTTGTTAAAAATTTTTACCTGTGAGTAAATCAGAATTATTTTTCTAGACTTTAAACCTGATAAAAAATTTCTGAAACAAACTATACTGGAATTTTAAATAAATGAATGTTCAAAATACTTGACTCTCTATTTCCCATGACCCTGTGCCATTCTCAGCGTAAACAGAATAGGGTATTGTGTTCACATTAGGCAAGTGCTGATGAGCACACATGAAACCTAAATTACTCAGATTCCTGCTTTTAAAAGATGGGGAATTGCAGTAGAGGAATTGAAGATTCAAACCCACAAGGATTGAAATAATTTTGTGGCTTTTAGTCTGACTTACCCAGAGAGAACAGAGCCCACCTGAGAGAGAACCCATCCCTCACTCAAGAGCAAACCAACTGAAGAGTAATGTATGTGTTTATCAACCATGTTGAAATGTTATAAGAGATCTAACCCTCTTTAATGTCTGCAGATTACTCCGAGTGTTATGTGACCATCACAGAGGTATTAAATTGACTGTTCCTTTGTAAAATGCAGGGATAAGCTTGTAGTGTTGTAGAGTCTTTCAGTAGCTAAAATTACAGAGAGAAACCCAAAACGCAGTGAGTAGAAATGACAATTACATTTGAAGGAGAAAGCTATTTGCTGTTTTGCAGCTTCCTGAACAGCTTAACTCCTGGGGCTGCTGCAGCCTGCCTGGCTTGCCCAGGAGAAGACTCCTGGGAGGTGAATTAGGTGCATGGCAACCTCTGAGCTTTGCAGTTTTCTGCCTGGGCTCCAGCTGCATTGCTGCAGGGATGAGAATGTTCTGTGAATCCTATGCCGTGGATGCAGTCCCACACAGGGCAACCAAACTGGCATTAGAAGCCTCGGTGACCAAATGGGGCCCCAGCTGTCAGACTTTGAGTTGAAAAGCTTGCATCAATGCTGTGTGATGCTTTATGCAGCACTGTGCAGATTTCTTGCATTCCTTTGCAAGTATTTAGCTGAATAAGGCAAAGTGTGGTTTGTCGCAGTTTTGAAGACCCTGCAACATTTGTGCCTCTGCTTGCCTTTATCCACCATTGACAAATTGGGCTACCCAAAGGAATAAAAAGAATATTTCAGACTTTTTTTTTTCAGAATAGAGCCTTATGCTTGTGTCCTGTTGAGGGGCACTGTCTCTAGGAGAGAGGCATGAGCTATTGAGTTGGAATATCCCTTGAGGTGAATTCTTTCTACACTTGAGTTTCACCTTTCTGATTTAGTTTCTGTGCTTTTAAAACGGAGTTGATACTTACTTATCATCTAATAATTCTTAAAGGATTAATTATATAATATCAGGGATTTAAAACTTACTAGAAATTATAGATATTGCTAGTGCTACATTAAGCTTCAATTAATGATATTTAATTTGCTTTTCAGTTAACATTTAAACAGAAGTATTCTTGTTCTGAGAAGTTAGCTAAGAAAAATAATTGCAATACTGAAAATAGTTAAGCTACAATAGCATGTGGAGAAAATAACCCATCACACTCAGAGGAACATGCTTTGCATGTCATTAGTCACAGCCCAGCCGTGCACACTAGTCTTGCAAAAAGATAGTTAATGTATTTAGTGCACTTGCAAGTTAAAAATTGCCATTTTATGATAATTCTTATCATCTCATCAAAGTTGGTCATGATCTTCTGAGTATCTTCAGTTAACAAGACTGGCCTTTTCAGACTTTGAGGCTGGGAATTAATTACACTCAATATTTGAGGATGTCGTCTTTGTCATTGGCAGTTGGGTGGGAGGGAATGTGTGATTAAGTGAAAATCAGTCTCACTATTAATTGTCAGGTTGCAGAAAGAATATGACTTTTAAAATAAAACTTAATATTTTCTAAAATGCAGAAAATGTTTTCTAAAATATCACAGCTCAGGTCAGTAGCTGAAACTCCATTAAATTCAATGGGTCCAGGATGTCATGTCTGTGGTCTCCATGGCAAAATATGATAAATGACAAAATCAGAACAGGTTAGCAGCATAGGTTTTACATGTTTGCTGATCCTTTATTTGATCCTAGAACCAAGCCAAAAATTATTCTTTTTTTACTTGAAATGGACTTTCTGGGGGGAAAAAAAAAGAAAGGAAAAAAGTAAAAAGAAAATTTTTGTGAAATAAAAATGCCAGGTATGATGCTGTGGCACCTTGTGGGATTTATGAATGTACCATATTCACAAAGATTTTAGTATCATAATAGACTGAATTCCCTGATTAAGCTTCAGCTCTCCTGTCGTCTTTTACTCCAGATCACTGCATACTAAACTTTGCTCTGCTTCTGTCATTTCAAGTATTGCTGCTACAGTTACAGTTAAATGCTAATTTAGCTGCTTTAGTGATAAACTGCCATGAAAGGTATGTGCCACATACGCATACCATTTCAATTATTAGGAATAGACCTAGCAGTTGTAAGATAAATTGGTTAGTAGGCTATTCCACTGTAAACCTACCCGGCGAAACCCCCACAGATTGGATTTTGTTGGATGAATGAATGCAGTGAGCTTGCCCTGGTGTAACATGACCATTAGATCCCATCTGAGGAAGGGAAGGGAACTTGTGGACATGGGGAAACAAGGTGTGAGACCTTCCTATTCAGGACCAGTCAAATGCTGCCCTTATGCTGCCTTAGCCATAATTTTGAAGTGTTTGGTAAAACCTTGCAGTTGCATTTAGCCCTTGTTGATGTGTAATGTAGTATATAATAAAATATCAGATGTTCCTAAACTCTAGGGGTTGCTGCCGAAATGCGTTTGCAGACCTGAAATGGGAGAAGCTTTGTGGGTTTGTTTGAGGCACAGATACGTTTTCTGGACACAGATACCCTTTCTGGAGGAAAGAAGAAAAAGATTATTTGCATGAAAATATCTGCTGGGGATCTTCATCTTGGTTAGATGCTGAAAGATTCAACTTTCCTTCATCAGCAAAGCCCTGTGTGAAATTTGACTTGGAAAGTATGGGGAGAGATGCTATGGCAGGGTGAACAGACATGATCAGAAAAGTGTTGCAGAAAAGACAAGCTATCAGAAATCAGGATAGCAAACTGAATAATCATGCTTCATGAGTATTTGTCAGAGAAAAAGTTAAAACTGCGCTCTTTCTCTTGAAATGACGATGAAAGACAGTTTCAAAGCAAAGTTCCAAAGCTTGAAAATTGCATTTGAAAGCAGTACAGAAAGGGACCATTCACCTACTGAGGGGGTTCTCTCCCTTCACTTGCTTAAATTACATACAAAAGTTTCTATCTTGTTCATTCCAGGGCAATATGTAGGATCATTGAAGTATTTCTTTCAACTCAGAGGGCTCAGAAAACTTTTTCAAAGGAAAAGGATAGTGTGCAAGGAAGCCACGTTCCAACTTTTCTCCATCTAGTGTTGCTCATCTATATGTGAAAGAACAACTTCCCAGCTCTCTGTTTTGGGCCAGTTTCAAGGTTGATGTTATAAGGAGGAAGTTGCCAACTGAAACAGCCTGTTGTTCCACTGACCAGAAACTGTGGAGCTGAAGCAGACCGCAAACATGTGGTCACTATTTTCTTTCAGAAATTGCTATGGAGATGCAGAGATGTAAAATTTATTCTTGCCATCTTATTAAAGAAAAAATGTCACTATTTCTGAGGTTCAAAATATGGGGTTTTTCAACATCTCCCATCCACTCTAGTACTCAAAAGAGTTGTTGTTTGGTTGGTTATTTTTTTTTCCTGGGGAGCAGAGGATCAGCTGTCACTTTCTTTTTCATATTCTGGAAGAGAATGGAAAATCACTGATGATATATTTGTGTGTGTCACAAATGCTGATGAAAAAGTAAATGATGGCCAGGACAGGGTCTCCACACAAAGTCTTGTGGATCCTTTGATAAGCAGGACCTACACATATTTTAATATCATTTAGTGTCAGATTGTGCTTCTGGCAAGAGTCCCTAAATATATTACAAGGGAAAGTGGTAGATTCTGCACCTCTTTAATATCTGTGGTTCAGGTATGAATCTCTTCTTGGATGAAAAGCTCTAGTTGAGCGCTAGTTGTTTAATAACCTGAGATAGTCATTGGGCTTTAGGTAGTGTGAATTTACATTTCTGGTCTTGCATTGTGAAGCTTAGGCAGAGATTATAATATTGATGCACGTATGCTCATCCATAGACATGAACCATAGAAAATGTGAGTCGATTGCTGTTCAGGTACATTTTTTTTGGTGTCAACTATGCATCCTCTGGTTATGCTTACTTTTGCTCTTAAATGTTTGAGTTTTGTCAAGTCTAATTCCCCTTATGGTCAGTCTTTACATGATTCATTCGTTTATCATTATAGATACTTGGTCACTATGGAAGAGGGGGAATTAAACACATTTAGTACTCTTTTTGAGAGTAGATACCATGAACCACTAGAGATTTGCAGCAGTAAATGTTAACATCACTGCCTACATAAAAAATACGCTTAAATATTTCTTATGTTATTACATGTTTTATTTTTTCATAAATTATGCATATGGTTTGTATACATGGTGCAGACTTTCGCATCTGATTCCTAGAATAAGAACAATTTCCTGATTGAACAGGGATCTTAAGATATAAAGACTTGAATTCTTGAGACATTGTCTTCAATGACATGAAATTTGAGGTGAACAAAAAAGAAGGCAAGGAAACATCCTGTTGCTTCATCAGGAAGCATTTGTGCAGACAGTTTCTGAATGAATATTCTGCTTTTATTTCTTTAGTGATTTCCTGGAAAATCCAAAGCTTTTTTTCCTGGCATGTCCAGTCTAAGGTCCTTCCTGAATGGGAGCACATGTTTTTCAGTCATTCTCCAAGGCCTTGATAATACTGAGGCGGGGTGGGGGGGGAAAGTTGGAGGCTGATTTCAAGTGTTAATCTGTCTGAATTTACACAAGGTCAGATATTGTTCAGGTCACCATATACATAATGTTAGCTGTCTTTATGGAATTTTTCAGTGCCTAAGAATTAAGTCCTCTTAGAAATCCTTTAAAACATTAAACAGTATTCCATAGGACAGTGCTAAATTTCAATTTTACCTTACATTGATGAAATTACTTGTATGAACATAGTGAAGGGAAACATGTTGTCCATTTTGAAGACAGTGAAGGAACATTTGCTGTAATCCCTAACTACAAAGTGTCTAGTATCTTGTCAGCAGCATAATAATGGGTATTGGGAGTTTATTTTGTGATGAAAAACAAATGTGCTACTATTTTAGCACTAAAGCTTGTGGAGGGCATTCACGAGCATTTGAAGACAATACTTCTTTTTCTTGCAAAAAGGACTTTGAGATTTTTTAAAATTTTGAGAAATTTCTGTTTGTTTTTTGTTACTTTCAACTCCGGAAAATGATTGGTAAAACCAACTTCTGAAGTGGAAAATTGTTGGGAAGCCATTCCAATAATTTTAACAGCTTTGAGTCCAGGGCACATTACAGATATTTCATGTGTCTCTGGTTTCATATGCATTATACCTGCTTTAAGATAAGCCATTTTGCTTCTTTTTAGAGCTGAAGCATGAGATCTATGTTTGGAGACTGACTGCACAGCGCATTAACCCAGCCAGCAGAGAGGAGACTGCTGTGAAATGCCTCTTGATGCAGAAGGTGCTGACTCTGGAGATGCTCCTGAGGAAGAAGCTGAGGACATTTCACAGGTGAGCAGGGACCAGCACATCCCATCCTAATTCAACCCTTGGCAGGAACAAGCTGAAAGTACAAGTAGTTTGTTGGACTGGCAGGGAGCTCAGGCTCATCTCGGTCTACAGCCAGGAGTGATTAGGGTGGCTTTGCTAACATCAGGGGTAACATTTCTGTTTGCTTCAATCAGCCAAGGGCTCCTGTCTAGTAATTTTTGGCAGAGCTGAAAGTGAAGGCTTTCAGGGATCTTCACTGAGAGGAGACCTATATTCTCCATTGTCTCTTGATCAGATGGGTGTTGGGGTAGATATGAAGAGCTACTCTCAGCCTCAGTAAAACAAAGTATTTTAGGACAAAATTGATGTGTGAGGCCTGGAAAAATATATATTAATATGACCCAAATTGAAAGTCCTAGAAATTTCAGGTTGGTTTTGGCTTTAAAAGATCATAAATACATCATTAGGCTTTTTCTTGCAATAGTGGCTTCAGTTTAGTAAAATGCTATAGTTTCTTTTTTTAATGACAAATTCAAGTGTGATTTATGTTAATGAGTTTGAAAAATGTCACCAGTGAATTGTTGTGTTTTAAAATTATTTCATAATCAAATCTTCATTGTGAACCTGGGTGCAGAGATAATTACCTGTTTATCTATCAAAAAGAAGTTTATATAAACTAGGACTAACAAAAATGCTAATTCTGTTTTATTTACATTCTAGCAAAACCAGCTGCTGTACTATGGAATTTGGTGACTAAGAATAGCAGTGATAAATACTCTGAAAATGAATTGATTAAAGTGAAACTGAAATAATTAATTTTCATTAATAAACATGTTAAATAGGCAGTATGAGCAAGGACATGTAAATATAATTTCTTAAACTATTCCAGTAATAAGATGACTTTCGTTTACATAATTTTATCTGATATCATGCATTTTGAATGGAGTGACAGTATTAATACTTAAAGACAAAAAAGGCTGTTAAAGTCATGTCCTTTTTAAAAGATTATAGCAGATTATTAAACTTTGTGACAATCTAAAGAAGACACTTCTGAAGTATAAGTAAAATTTGTGTATTTAATCTTGAATATCAGGATTCCTCCAGCGCAGTACATTTACAGCAATGTAAAAATTCATTAGCATTAAAAACTGTGCTCCTGAACTGCAAACCCCAAGACTTTGTGCTGGAGGGCTGACTGTGCTGATAACATGATGAAGTTATTCGGATCCTGAAAACTTCATTATAAAATGCAAATGTAAAATATATATGTTCGGACTTGTTGATGTTAGCACATGACCCTTGTTTTATCACAGCAGGGCACACATCAACTCTTGAAACTATTAAGGGAACTACATATTGCACATAGTCAGGTCCTATACTGAGGTCCATACTCTGAAGGAGTGGAGTCTTATGTGAATGCTCATGGGAATTTTGCTGCTGGCCATAAGAAGGCCATGACTTCTTTGTAGTATGAGTTACTCCATACAGAGAAAAAGGTGATCTATTTGTGATGTGAGGGATTTATTTCAACACTCTTGGCAGAGCTCTAATATCATTCTGGAAAAAAGCGGGTTTCATTTTCTTTCAGGCAAATTTCACAAGAAGATAAAAACTGGGAAACAAATATTCAAGAACTTCAGAAAAAAGTAAGTAGATGACAGTTTTTCTCCATATCCATGTAAGTGGACCTATGTCTTTAAACAGGGAGAGTCCTTTGAAAGTAATGCAAATTTAATAGCTATCATGATAGCAGAAAAGCTAGCAGGCAGGTTGGCCGGCTTCTAGGTGGGATGGGGTTACTGAGCCACATTGTGAGGTTTGGTTAGATTTTATACTATTGTTCCTTAGAAAAAATATAACTTAAAGGATCAGCAGTGTTTTCTTAAATTTTTAATCCATGGCCAGAAAGACTCAGAGGGGGTCAATAGGTTGTTTATAATGGTGATGCATGATGATAGAATACATTCCTGCTGATGTACCAAATACCAACTCTAATTTGCTATGCTGTTACATGCCTGCTTTATTATTCAAGTAGGGATAAACCACTTGGATAAATCCTGTTCTCTTTCCTGTGCCCACTAACACTGCCTAAATCCTTATGCTGAAGCTGGGTCTAATGAGATGTAAACTCTGTAGCAGAATCAATGTCACCTAAATTTTATTGTCTAAACATCACATGCTCTCCACCTCACTGGCATCAGTAATGAATCCAGACGTGTGTTTGGGAGTTCAAGTCCTTGACAGGGGCATCACTGTTGTGTGTCACACCAAAACAGAACACAACCAACAGATTTCTTATTATTTCTTATTATTCTTATTTCTCCTTATTTTTCTTACACCATTTTCCAGGCACTATATAAAAGACAAGCTTTTTAAAGATCAGAGACTTACTTGTACCCTAGTAGAGTTTTAAACTATAGAGGGACTCAGGCTGAGAGAAGGTGATTCCCTGGGTTGGTGGTGAAAGTGAGATCAGAGTAGAGAAGCATGGAAAACACCGGGTCTGAAGGCAAGAGCATGAGGACATTAGCACAGGGTTGCAGGAGATGGCCATGAGGGTATAGAAGATGCATAGAGATTATGATCTCAGCATGTTCACAGGAGTTGTACAGGAGGCATGAAAGATCTGACTGCTAGGTTAGTTTATAAGTTTTCAAAGCATATGTGTGAAAAAAGGTGATTTTGTTCAGGGTCATGAAATCAGAGTTCCCAGAGTGCCCTCTAGCAGGAACTGAATTTAAACCTTCTCCTACTGAAATGAAGTTGTGATGGGGTAGCTGAACACAGCTGAATGTATGCAGCAGCTGCTAGCTGCTCTTATCTCTAATATTACATTGGGCCACATATTCCTGTTTTTTATAGGTATGCATGAAATACTTCAATTTAAATATTACTGTCTTTTATGCTGAAGAGGGCTATACAATACAGGAAGAAAAGTTTGTGCTTCACACATGCTTTTGTGAACTCTATGCATTGTGGGGATTCATGCGAGGCTGGACCACAAGACGCCAATATGATGTGCATAAGTTGACCCTTTATTCATGGATCACTCCGACATTTATACAATAACATGTTTCCCTACATGCGGCAGTTAGTATATGATTGGCTGCATGCCTCAAGCACGTGTCCTTAAAAGCGCTACCATTGGCTATTGAACATATATCACAAACCCTGTAACACATCCTGTTTTCGCATACCTCACATACTTCCTCAAAAGTGTTTATCTTAACTGTTGCGCCATCAACACATTCTGTTTGCCTTGACCTACAGCTGAACCCTGCATTCTTCCATCAAACCCAGGCATAGTTCTCTGCAAAGTATAACCCTACAATGCGTAATAGATAGCTCCTTCTTTAATACAGTTATTAATTTTTTTCTCCCTGTCTACAGCACAGAATAACAGACAAAATTCTTCTCATCAAATGCCTGAGTGTGCTGGGATGTGTTATTCTGATGTTTTTTCTCAACTCCTTTGTTCCAGGCATCTACCTAGATCTTGGTAAGTTTCATAGTTTTGTTATATCTAAGTAAAACAAACAATCTTCCTGAAAAAAACAGTAATATTTTTCAGAGTCTGGATCTTTTTAGAAAGCCCATTATCATATGTCTGTGGCCTCACCAGGTTAATCAGAACAGTGGTTTCTCAGAACAAGTTTTCAAACTGCAGTCACATTCCAGTGACCCCAGAAGGAATAACAGAGAGTGCTCATGACTTAATTTTTCTGAATTCTCGATGCTAATGAGCTGGCTAAACATTACAGAATGAATAAGTTTGACCTTGGCATCATTGCAGTGTAAGTTTGAGTGAATGACCAATATGCATTATAGAGATCAGAAAAAATTCATTCCATGGAAGGACAAAAAAGTAGTCTGTCATTATTTCTTAAGTACAGATAACTCTTTGTATAACTTCCAGTTTCCATTATCACCAGAATAAATAATTTCCCAAAATAAAATCAGGAAGACACTGTGTGAAATGAAAGTAGCTGTATGCATGCTTTCTACGTATAGACCTATATATGCAAGTTTTTACACAGTTAGTTGTATACTTGTATGAGGACAGGCTCCACATATCCTGAAAACAGAACTAAATTAAAGCTCACATTTAACTAAAGGACAGTCATAAAACCTATCTGTATATTGCCCTATAAAAAATTAAAAATATTTTTTTGGTTTCTGAGGACTTGAAAGTTATGGAATTTCAGATTTATGTCTTTTTATACAATCTGAATTCCCCACTGTGTACATCCATCCCAGTAGCTGAAAGATGCAGCTGTCTCGAAGAGAAATAACTCATCATCAATAAATCATTGGTTGAATCATCATATACACAGATACTACATTGAAATCCACTTTTGTTATGTACAACATAGAGCTAGTTACAGCTGTACAATAGTGATTAAGTTGTAAACAAGACCTTCCATATCTGCTACTGCCACTTCTGATGTATTGACTGGCTTAGATGGGTACCAGTAACAGCAGGCTGTTCTCTCTGCCCGGGGAAACACCAGTGTTGTGTATTGCTGACACCAGTGGGAGGATATGGGCTACTGTGTCCAGAGCAATGTGTTTTAATAGGTATAGCTTTGCTGCCACATGCATTTGTTCCATGGACTGATCCACAGCCCTCAGGCCTTAACGGTGCAGGATGGCTTGTGTCCACACTGCTCAGACCTTGTCCCTTCAGAGCAGGCTGGCTGTATCTCTACGGCACAGCAATTGGCCCTGTGTTTCCTCTTGACATTGCATATATGGGTTAATTAATTTTTAGGTTTGCAGCAAGGGGAGTTTTGTAGCCTTGCAGAGCTGTCTTTTAAGATTATACATCTGGGGGCATCTGTTGCAATATCTGGTACACGTGACAGAGTTTGGGTGCACGAAGCCACCAGGGATAATCTTGGAGTAACTGTAGAGAACAAAGAGACCCAAACCTGATCCAGATTCACTCACACTTTTGTTTGGGTGTGTTTTGTGCTGCTATCTCTCTTCTTCTTCAGGCCAACACCAAACTCAGCAACATCCCCTCAGCATAACTCCATCTTTTATTCTTCATCTGTTTGCTCTTCTCCATCTCAAACCAGCCAAAGGGGAACACGCTACTGAGAGAGAGCTCAGCAAGCTGCCCCCAACAAGAAGCTCCTCCAACTGGCCCCAACAGGAACTCTCTTCTGCAGGAACTCTTATCAAACTGATCAGCTCCTTGTTACTTCTTTTCTCTTCTCTTGCTTCTCTCCAACTGGTTCAGTTCTTGCTTCTTCTTGAATTGATTCAATTCCTTGTTAATATCTCTCTAGCCTCACCCACCACCCCAATGACAATCACCTGGGGGAAGTTGGGGCCTCACACAGGTGGGCCAGGTTCTGCCTCCGGGGCCTTGGTGAACAAAACATGCTGCTGGGTTGTGACTCATCCATAGGTCAATCCCAACTCAGGGCCCACAGCCCAGGCCCCCAGCAATTCAGTGTGATCTGTGAAATGAATTGTCTCCAGAACTGCACCTTGGTTTACTTTTATCTAAGACAAAACAAGCTTGATCACTGCAAAAGAGTCTGGGAGCAGAGCAACAGTTACACAAGGGGCACTCTGGAGGACTATGACCTTGCTGTGGACTTGGGCTAAGCAGGTATCTAACAGTGTTGATACACCCAGGAAGACCTTGTTGGTAGGCAGTGGAAGTCCTGGTACCCTGGAAGAGCATGAGGTTAGAAAAAGGGCCATGTCAGTCAGGCATTCTTCCCCATTGCAGTCAGTGTCACAATTGCTGTAGCAGCTTGCCTGTTCCAGGGTATTTGCCATGGAAATGGGTGATTTTGGTCCATAAAGATTATTGACTGTTAAGAAGTTAAAAGGCATACTGACATATTGTAACAGCAAAAGTGCTATATTACTAAGATGTAGAAAGATGCAGAAATTGAAGACATTTGAAGTTACAGTGGTTAAGAACATAAGGAAGGTGTTCAGATTGGCAATTTAAGAAATTGATTTTCACCCTTACTTTTCAGCAGGCACTGAACCATGTAAGATTTCTTGACTTAAACCCAACATCTATAAGTGTTTTTGAAAAGCCACTCATTCAGTAAAGACCACATAGTACTGGTTGTGTATGCTCCTGGTGAGATATTCTTTCAAAACTGCAAAGCAGTTGGAACCAATATTAGAAGAAACTTAATAACTGATGATGTTTTTTTTGTCCTACTTTATGTCAGTAAAACAAATGAAAACAAATGGCATGGTTGGCAGAGCAGGTTTCTATTATTCACTAGCTGATCTTCAACTGCAACCTTGAAAGTAAATAGGGCCTGTATGTGTTCTGTATAATTTTTCTGTGTTCTTTATTCATAGCCAACCTGTCAGATTAATGAATAGATGCTATTAAAGCATGCACATAATTTCTGTTAACAATTAATGGAACCTGCAAATTTCTACTGGGATCTTATTGGTGATTCCTTAATTCCACTATCTTGGTGATAGCTGTCACTCATTTATCATTACTGAAGTAGTGCTGCTATGAGTGTCTATGGATTTTAGCCCTCCAGAGCATCAAAATGAATTTTCTAATATACAGTACTTGTATATTGCTTATCCTCTGATGATTTGGGTAAATTTCTTCAATATGTTTTTCCTCATAAAAATGAAAGTAGATTGTAGTTCAGTGTTTAATTTTCTACCAGAATAATGTTTTATACAGAGGCTGCAGTGTTAGAAATCTAATAATTTTTAATCACATTGGGTAGAGTGAATTTGAAAGATTATAGAATTCTTTATCAGTCCCAAGCCTTGATACAAGTTTTCCATTATGAACTTGTAATCATTAATATAATTTGAGGGAACTGACATTTTAATTTAAATATAAAATTTGCATACTTAGCTGCCTTTTAAAATGCGGAACACTTTCCTATTCAGTTTTTCCATATCTGTTCATCAATTTATTTAGTCTAACCCTATGAAATAACTATGTTAATCTAAGATTAGTACTGAGACTTTAAATAAACAGATTTGTCAAACTTTAGGACTTCTACAATGCTTTCATTTGGGCCTATGGGATTTTACTTTATTGATAAAGTCTTGATAAAGTGTCTGAGAAAAGATGACAAAAGATAAAATAAAGCCCCTTTGAGGATTGTACCTGGCTCCTATTTTGACTTCAACTTTTAGGCAGGCATGTCTAGAGCTTTGAAGTGTAATGAGATTCCCCAAAAGAGAGAAAAGATTTTTAAAGTAAAATAAAGCAAGATTTTGTTGAAATTTAAACTAGATTTTTTAACTTTTTTTTTTTAATAGAGGATGCTCAAAGTGAGCGGATCAGAAAAAATACACAAAATCAGTTTCTAACCTATTTCCTTCTGCTTCTGTGGGGCAGGTTCTTCCTCTGGTTTAATTTTGATCAGTCCAATGAGTTGCTGAGCTGCTCTGAACTCTGTCCAGTTCCTTCTAGTATCCATGAACAGGGACTTATCACCTCTGTGGCCCTGCTTTTGTCTTCCCTTCTCAGTGGTCTCTGCATGCAATGCAGGTGCTGTGCTCCTTGCAGACCCCTTTACTCTTGCTCCCTTCAACCTCTGGACACCTCTTTCCCAGGGATAGGCTGAGTAGTTTGAGGCAAAGGAAGGTCCTCTTCTCTTTTAAGAAGGTTGCAGCAGACTCTGCTGCTCTTATCTTCAAGAAACAAGTGCAAAACCAAGAGCAAACAAAAGAGATATTGTCTGTTTTAGAGAAGAGATACTATTTTAGCTGCAGGCTGCTGGAACCTGGGAAGCTATACCAGGGAAATGCAATTGTATGTTTACCTTATTTGTTCCCACATTCTTGCCAGTACTTTCCTTGTTGGAGACAGGAATCTTGAATAAGTAAACCTTTGGTATTACCACATATAGCCATTGCCATGTTCCTTTGATGAATTAATTATTTATGACAGGAAACCGGGAGAAATTTTTGGGCTTACTGAATTCTTCCATAATTTAGGACTGCTATTTACTCCAGCCCCAGCAGAAGACAAGAGTTTCAAATCATAAACCTTGAGAGAGCTATCTTGGCATTTTTTAATTCTGCAGAGGGGTTATATCTTTACATTATTGCCTGAGCCTGTTCTGGTATCTGTGATCCTTCAGACGTTAATGTTTAAGCTAATTACCTTCAGCTACCCTTAAAATACTCTCTGGAGGAGACTGATAATCAGTGGATTATTGTCCACTGGAAACAGATGTGATTCATCTCACCTACTTTTAAAGGCCTAATTCATGAAATGATTCACCTTATCCTGTCACTTTGCTTTTTATATACCAGAGGGCACCTTCTCAAGCTATACCAAGTTTTAGTCATAGGCACTTAAAAACAGAAAATACAACAACTAGATAGACATTTGGCTGCATAATTAATTATTTTGGTGTTTCAGTTCTAACTAAAATCAGCCTTGGTATTATTAACCAAAGCAGTGTTAGCAAACACCTCAAACTTATGAACTTTCAAAAGATTTATGGTTTTATTCTTTTAAGTAACTAACATGATTACTATGACCTTTCTGGGTAGTAGGACAAGTTTGATAAATCAGCACTCCATGTCACTTCTGTCAAGCAAATATCCTAGGTCTAAATTTTCTCCATCATTCTTTCTAAACTCTAAAACTTTCTAAAGCTAAACTCCCTCATTATTTACAGACAAAGGTTATCTTGTTTAATGAGATCTCATTTATGTAATTAAATCTGGTTTCTCCTGGAAAACTTTCTTGTCTTCTATATTCACTGTGGTTTAACTTCTGACTGTGGACTCGGTCTGCAAATCCTGCTGCATATGCTTTTGAGGATCTGAAACTCTCTCTTTGTGATTTATCTTAACTAGTTGAATCTTGCATCATTGAAACATTTTAAAAATGTGCCTGAAATAGTGGAAAAGCACAGAAATAATTGGTTTCATGTACTTTAAACTGACTGCTGTTTGTTTGACAGGCCATGTTGTGCAGAGCTCTGTTTTATTTTATTGCCAGAGCATTAAAGGAGAGATATGTGCAGTTGCTGTAGATATAAAAGACTCCTGTTCTATTGTGACTCCTTTGGATACCTGTTGTCATATATGTTCTGACTCATTTCCATAATTTACAGAAAAATCATTGAAATTCACATGAGAAATTAAATACCTTAATTGGAAAGGACTTCAGCTGAACAAAAAAACCCCCAGATTATGTCCACAGAGAATGTTATATAAATTATAGCAGAAACTTTGTCTTCATGTGCAGAAAGGAGTGGCACTCCACATTCAGGGAAGTGGACTGGATCTGAATGGCCGAGCCCAGAGGGTTGTGGTGAATGGAGTTAAATCCAGTTGGCAGCTGGTCACAAGCGGTGTCACTCAGGGCTCAGTTTTGGGACCATATCTTCATCAATGACCTGGATGATGGGATCGAATGCACCCTCAGTAAATTTTCAGATGACATGAAATTAAGTGGGAATGTTGATCTGCTTGAGGATAGGAAGGCTCTGCAGAGGGATTTGGACAGGCTGGAGTGATGGGCTGAGGTCAGTTGTATGAGGTTTACCAAGACCAAGTGCCGGGTCCTGCACTTCGGTCACAACAACTCCATGCAGCAATACAGGCTTGGGGAAGAGTGGCTGGAGAGCTGCCTGGAGGAAAAGGACCTGGGGGTGTTGGTCGACAGCTGGCTGAACATGAGCCAGCAGAGTGCCCAGGTGGCCAAGAAGGCTAATGGCAACCTGGCCTGTATCAGAAATGGTGTGACCATCAGGAGTAGGGAGGTGACTGTGCCCCTGTACTCAGCACTTGTGAGACCACACCTTGAGTCCAGTTTTGGGCACCACAGCATAAGAAGGACATTGAGGTGCTGGAGCGGGTCCGGAGAAGGGCAACGAGGCTGCTGAGAGGTCTAGAAAACATGTCTTATGAAGAGCAACTGAGGGAACTGGGGTTTAGTCTAGAGAAGGGGAGACTGAGAGGAGACCTTACTGCTCTCTACAACTACCTTAAAGGAGGTTGTACTGAGGCTGGCGCTGATCTCTTCTCCCAAGCTACTAATGATAAGACGAGAGGAAAGGGCCTCAAGTTGCATCAGGGGAGGTTTAGATTGGATATTAGGAAGAAATTCTTTACTGAGAGAATGGTCAGGCACTGGAACTAGCTGACCATGGAGGTGGTGGAATCACCATCCCTGGGGGTGTTTAAAAAACGAGTAGATGTAGCACTTGAGGCTATGGTCTAGTGGTTAGGGAGATGTTGGGATGATGGTTGGACTTGATGATCCTAGAGGTCCTTTACAACTGTAATGATTCTATGATTCTATGAAGTTTCTCCATATAATTTCTCTTGATTTTCATCCTGCTTTTGTAAGCAGACATGCACAATTTTCAGTTTACACTGTAATTTACATAGATGAACCAATGATTATAATAGAGTTGGAACTGAGTGGCGGTTGTCTGGTAGCTTGCTTAGTGATGAAGAAAGGGTTGCACTGCCCTAGAGAGCCTCAAATTTGCTTAAATTTGCTATTGAATCACAGAGTGTCAAAAGTTCCATATCTGTATTTACTCGGCTTAGAAACACTGAAGCTAGTTAACAGATAAATTCCTCCATTTTCTTTCCTACAACTCTTTCAATAAGGAACTCACTGCAGCAATGATTCTTCCTTAACAACTTTGAGACAGACTGGCAGGCTCAGTATTTGCAAAAGCTTGCACAAGAGTTAGCAGTGCTGTAATCAATGACAGAAACCTTAAACTTAGAGTTCTTTGACTAGATTATTTAATGCTATAAGCTAAAAAAGAACTAATATTGCACAAGTGAAATAAATGTAATCTGTATGGTTTTGTTCTGAATGTGCAGCCTAGGAAGCTGCATAAAACTCTAATAAGCTTTTTAGCCCAGCTTTTATCTGGGCCCTGGGACAGAGCACGTATGTGCATCTGAACTTGTGCTAAGAGGTTTCTTTGAATGGTGAAAATATTTTTAAACTTGAAACTCTGTGAGAAAGATCGTGCCTCACAGTGCGCGGCAGAACTTCTCAGGTTCAACAGATTTATAAATGGTCATGGAGAAGGAGCACAGGCCTGAGAAAGATGTGGACAGATCCCATCAGTCTGAAAGGGATGGTAATGTCAAAGCATTCATAAGGCTCATATTTTTACATGTCAAAATGTTATTCTGGAACTTCTTTCTCATCTGCTATCAGTGATAAATCATGTTATGTTACTATCCTGTGTGATGGTGGAATTGTATAAATCTGACATTGTATAGAAACAATAACATTATATGTGCAGAAACAAACAAACTTGACTCTAAAAATTTAAGTGTTTGTGCCCATAAAGAGCGGGGGAAAGAGAAAGTGTTCATATTTTAGAAATGTTTGGTTTCAGGTTAATTTGTGCAATAGTTAAAACGAAAGATCCATTATAAAGCTACTCAATGTTACTGAAGAGATATTTTACAAAATGTTTGAAAAAACAAATCAATTTAATAAGCTAGCATATAATTGTTTAGTGCTTAAGAAAACAGAAAATCCTAGTTAGGTAGACAGCTATTAAGCTATAAAAACTGGTGAATGACAGAGATTTTAGAATGCATAAGTTTAATGCCAAAAGCCACATTATTAAGTTTAGCACATCTTATATTTCACATCTTATGTCATTATATTCTTCTTGTAAAAAGTGCACATTTTCCCTTTAATTTTTCACTGAATCTAACATTTGTCTCTAGATTATCTAGAGTCTGTGATACTAAACAGTTCTAGTTGAGGAGAGCTTGTAGGTACTGACTGCTAAGCAATGGTTCAAATGGTACTGAATTATCAACTGTATTTAAAGCTATCACAACTGATATTTTCTTTTCCTCCTTTTTTTTTTTTTTTTTTTTTTTTATAAATTACATTGTAAAGCTTTCTAAAATAGCTTGATAAATTAATGTGCAAAGCCTGGGAAGCGACATTTACAGACCTTCTCTATATGGCTAAAAACATCAGCTTAAATAATCTGTGGTTGACCTGGAAACTCCTTCACATATTTCAGTAAAGTAGATGGTTTTGGTTCTCAAAACGTTTGGATTAGGGATACCTTCTCTGTATACAGTAACAGAATCCTGCGTTCAAAGTATCAATGGTGATGTTATACTTGTGATATTGTGGGCAAAAAGTGGAACGTTCCTTATACCTGGAGCTAAGAATTTATTATTAATCTAATTAAGAGCTGTATCAGTGTAAGCAAAGCATAGTAAATATTGTTAGTCCTTTTATGATAATACTAACATTTATAGTCTAAATTATCTAATTAATACAGACTCCTTACCAATATACAGTTAAAACTTGTAAAAAATAAAAAGACACCCCCCGCCAAACACTCCCAGTATCACCCCTTATATTCTGATGTTAGCAACACCGTTTGATGCTCTGCAAGGTGCTAAGATTCACAGGTTTAAGCCGGGAGGAGCCACAATGAAGTGTTGATATCTTCAGGTCTTTTCTGGGATGAGCATGATAGGGGTGTCTACCTCCTCTTCACAAGGAGGTGAATAGTTTTGATGTTGATGATTTCTTCCATTCTCTGCTTGGGTCCACTTAAGCCGATTTTTATACATTTTCTAAAGCTTTATACTTTGCTTTTTTTATTCTGATCTTCATCTCTGCATTATACAGAATTTTATCATATGCTGTGTGTTACATGTATGTTACATTCTCGTTTCTTGTGCTTTTTGGTAACCCTAAAATGGTTTTTGACCAGTTTGTAACTTTGCTCTATCTATAACTAACCACTCTTGAGTTGCTAATAAACCTGTGGCCTTTGGTATCATTCTATGCATCCCTTCCTAGCTGCAACTACTCATCCTGTGCACTCTCTGCTGTGGCAACTTCTTTTACTGTTTTCCATTAGCTCTCCATCTGCGTGAAGCTGTGACACTGTTTTCTGTGGCTAAAGTAGTTTAAGTAGTTTCTTTAGTTCCTGACCTGATAATGGTAAATAGAGCAACAAATTGTACAATCTGATAAGTGTTCAGCCTAATGTAGTAAGATACAGTAAGATTAGAGCCATGGTTTTAGGTACTCCTCTTTGAAAGTCCTCAACCCTTTCTGGAGAACCTTTGAGGTCCTTGCAGTTGTGTTAGGGGTTAGGGGCTTCTCTGTAGCTTCTCTGCAGCCTTTTTTTCCAGGTGGTATGAGCTACAACTGTCAGTGGAGTTTGGCGTATTTGTCCTCATTTATAGCTCTTTACCTTCTTGCTCTTGCTTCATTAATCTACTGATTTATCTGTTCTAGCATGCAATGGCATTAGTTTAAGTTGTCTAGTACTTTTACATTGAGGTCAAGAAGAGCACTGCATGGAACTGACCTGCTGGTCTCTGAGTATGTAGTATGGAGATCTGATTGTACCGTGAAGATGCAAATGGATGTAACTGTATTTAAGAGATGTAGAACATCTTTGATTCACAATTATTTTGTAATAATGAGAATGTTGGAATGGAGTCTGACTGACTGCAAAATGATGTAGTCAGCATTGACTTGGACTCAGAAAATCTGGTGCAGATCATAGTTATTCCTCCTTCTTAGAATAACACTTTTCTCCTGAAAATAAGACAAATCTACTTTCCACAATCCTTGCAGTCTTAATTTCATTTAGGATAGTTTTCAAAAAATTCCATCCTTGAAACTGCACAGTCAACTTTACAGTCATGGAAAATATCCTCTGTCCTTGCAGCCGCCCACACACTTCATGAGTAAAAACAAGAACCAGCAACAGTTGTGTCTGCTAGTGCAGCTCTTGTGCTTTATTGCTTGTTTCTAGAAAAGTTGACCTTTTCTCTATCTTGATATTTGCATCCTCTCAGATTATTTTTGATTCACGAGAGTCAATAAGGCTATGGCAATAGAATGTGTTTGTTTGCAGTGACCTTTACTGAGATAACCCTGTACATTTTTCAGGTGTATAGATTGGTGCAATATAAACTGTTATATATCTGTCAACACATCTTCCCTGTAAATGCAGTGCCGAGCTATAGGAATCTCTAAAGAGGGTTTCATTCTTGCAGTGTTCTACCTTGAATGCCACCCTATCTCATCTGTGAAATCGCATTTGGAGAATTAACAAAGTTAGGTGTTGACACCGCAATAGAACAGTGAATGATGTAATTTCTGCATTCTAACCTCATGGTATTACAGCTGTGCATCAAAGTCCAGCCCATCCTTTCCTAATGCACATGGACTGATCCGTGATTACAGAGCAGCTGCCTCCTTGTTTTATGCTACACTTCTGGTTTTTAACATTGCAATTATCTTCTGTCAGTATAGGTTTCTGTTTCTTTTGCCTTCTGTGAAGTTCTAGTTTCCACCAACCTTTTTCATGTTCTTTTAATCCTCTTGTATTGTACTAAGCATTTCCTGTTGCAATGCAAGCTGTCCTGGACTGTCACCATCACAGTTCTGTCCCCAAGGAGTAGCCTTAAACTGTGGTGCTACAAATAGCACAGAACAACAGAAAATTATTTCTATGAATCCAAGCCTGTGAAAACAGACTGTTCAAAAGACCAGCAAGTTGCTCTGTAAGAGGGCAAAAAAATATTCTGTATGATTTATTAAAAAAAAATAAATTAAATATAAAACAGTGTTTATCAGTTGACAGCAAGTATTATAAACATTCAGCATGGTTTCAGGATCTATATTTTCAGGGGTGTCTGATAAAATAATAATAATAAAAAATGCAGAAACCAAAACACAGGGCATTTTCACTCACTTTCATAACTACTGATGAAACACATTCCATGAGTAGAACAAGCACTACTGGAAATGTCTTTAACTTTTTAACCACAATATTTCTATACGCTTGTGTAAGAATATAATTGAGTGTATGCTTTACATAAATATTACAACTACACCATAGTATAGGAAAGACTGACAAACATAGACTAAATTTTGAGGGGTTATGGAGTTAATCAGGCTTCTTCTGATTAAGCTGTTGGAACACAGTGATGGACTTCCTCATATATTCAATAACATGGTGTGTAAAAATATATCCAAGGGTAAGCGCCAAGTATGTTTTAGCTGGCAAGCCTGTAATGTACATAGTAGGCTAAAAGTGTTTCTTCAGTTCACAAAAAGTTGCTGTGGCCATTTTGACAAGTAGAGTTGTTAAGTCTAGTAACAAATGTCTAAAAAATCAGTGTGTCCACCCCATTGTTTGCAGATAGTAGTAGTATACTTTCATCTGGCTGGTCTAGCTGATTTTTTTTTAAACTTTGCTTATTTGTCAACAACTGTAAATATGTGACTCTGAATATTGTGCATCCTGAATCTTTCTTGCTGCTATTACACCTCCTCCTCACTCCCACTTGTCCTACCTACTGCTGCTGCCACAAACAGGTTGTTCTCTGTCCTCTGGAGCAGCCTGGTACATACCTTAAGACTTTGCAGGACCCCTTTAATCTTCTTATCTTTGAGCTAAATATTCTGGATTCTTTAAATTTTTCCTCAAAAGTCAACTTTTCAAGCTTTTGATTGTGCTTACTTCTCTGCCTTGAATTTCCTAAAGACTACAGGTCTTACTTAAAGTATATCTTCTCAGGGTTTACCAGGGATGAGGAGGCCAAAGCTTGCTTCACAGGATTTACCATTTATAGTCTTGATTCTGTATTTCAGTGGACCATTAGGTTCAGTTGTAATTCACTGTATTTCTGGAGTCTTTTCTACAGGACCTTTAGCCATCCATTTGCTTCCCACCCTGGATTTGTACAGTTTTAACTCTTCCTACAAAAACATATTACTTTGCATCTGTCTTTCTTGAACAGTATGATGTTTTCCCCAGGCCAGCACCGAGATTGTGTGCTGTTACCCTGCCTTTGCTTTTTAGCGCAAATGTCTCAAAGTGCCCTTTCAGTTTCCACAGAAGTGAAATTTCTGTGTACGCTCAGTATTCATAAATACATCATTTCAAATTCTGTGCAAGTAAAGTGAACACACAATATCTACATGTTCACATTGTTAGGAATAAGCTTATTATGCTTTTCAGCTGGTAGTAGGTCAGATAAAATTACTTTTACTGAAGAATACAGGTTTTTCCTAATGAGCATTTGAAAGGCCTACAGATTTCACAGTAATTTTTTTCTTTCATTTCTCTTTCACCTACCTTCCTCCCACATATTCTAGACTTCTATTTGATTCTATTAGATTGTTTTCTATTTTCAAGTTCTTCTGCCTGATTATTTCAAAGTAAGGGATTTTTTTTGAGTAGCATTTCAATTGCATTCTGCTCATCATGAGCTATTTATTGTTCCAAAGGTGGTTTTCCCTACTGGGTAAAGTGTATGAGAAAAGTAAAACACTCAAGCTCTTTTCACTGTACATTTTTTCTTGTCCCAAGCAGAAGACATGGGAATCTTTTCTATGAGGAATGCATTATAAAGTTGCAAGGTGCATTTTATAATAAAGTTTTATTTTATTTTTCCTAGAATAAATAGTAACTGTCACTGGTTTTATTCCTAGAATAAATAGAAACTGTACCTGTCTTCAACAGGTACCGTATCAATACAGAAATGGAATTTAGATTCAGTTTCTCTCCATGTTGTATTTCCAGAACATCAAGTGGTGTGAAACAGAGGCACTAAAAGGCAGTAAAGGAAGTGGTCTGTGCAACTATAAATGGGCTGTGCTTTCACTACAATAAAGAGAAGCTATTTTTTGAAATTATTTCTACTTCCTTTCTTCCTGGCCATCTTTTGTGGCCCAGTAAGCTAGAAAATAAATGAACAGAGAAGCCAGTCTTTAATGTGTCATAGTACTTTCAATTCTTCAAAAGGAAGGAATGTTTCAAATTGAATTCAGGGCAGATGCAAAGCTACATGAATATATAAAACACTGATACAGTATGTTCACTGTCATGAACATAGGTCTTGGAAAAGCCTTACAAAACCTACCCACTTAGAAAGGCAGGCTGCCACTAACTTTGTAGTTAACTTTCACACGCCGTTCAGCAGAGAGAGTTAATCAAGCACTTATGGCATACACCAACTGCCGTGGCCTTCAGGCTTCACAAGAAGTCTTTAATCTCATCCAGCTGCAGGGTGCTTGAAGTCAAATCATGATACTAAAGAGCATCTTGCATGAAGTCCCACAAATTCTTCAGGAGACTTCCTCCTTCCTCTCCTCTTTTCTGTGCTCCCTCTTGAGACATGCATAACTGTATCTCCTCTTTGCAGGCATAGCAAGGAAAGCAAATAAACTCTGAACAGACTATGTGTAGGCTGAAATAAGCTCTGTGCAGCTGGAACTGGCAGCTGATGTGTTTGAGTACTGGAGAGTGTACTTGCTGGAGCACTGGAGGAGGACACCTCCTTTGCCCATCCATATTCCCAGGGAATAATATTGTAAGGCAGGGCACTGTTCTCTCACACAAAGCTGCATGTGTGGAGCTAATGCATGCTGATAATGTTCATGGTGCTAGAAAACTCCTGGCTCTATCCACCTCTTGTGCAATTCAGTTATATTTCATTAGCTTTAGTGAATAATTGTTATCTCCATATATCATGTTCAAGTTGATTTATTTCCATTGGAGGCAGGAGAGTAGAAATAATGCAAAAATATTATCACAGATTGTTCCAAAACTATTGAAAAATTGCTGTTCTTTAATTCTTCACTTTGTTGTACNACAGACCCACTACACATACAAAATATACATGACAAAATACAATGCTGTTATTTACATTTGTACAAAATAGCATTAAAATTCTGCTGCAAAGCTACTGATCTGCACACATCTACTTCCCCTTGCAGTATTCCTCTAACAGGAATTGTCATCATCTTTATTTATTTAAGGTGGAGTTGGGCTCACTGTTCTTTACTGGAATTCAGAGAGCAGCCAAGATGACAGAAGAAAATCAGGCAATACATTTCCATAAACCCTTTCTTTGCATTTGGAGCAAATAACTGTTTAATTTGCATGAACAGATTTGCTTTGGTTTTGGAAACAGTAAATCAACTATGCTAGTAAAAAGGCGTGGTAGACAGGAACTGACAGTTCTCTCCTCACTTTCTTTTGGTACTTTGGAAATGCTGGGAACACTCACAGAATCACAGAATGTCAGGGATTGGAAGGGACCTCAAAAGATCATCTAGTCCAATCCCCCTGCCGGAGCAGGAACACCTAGATGAGGTTACACAGGAAGGCATCCAGGTGGGTTTTGAATATCTCCAGAGAAGGAGACTCCACAACCTCCTTGGGCAGCCTGTTCCAGTGTCCTGTTACCCTCACTGAGAAGAATTTTCTTCTCATTTAAGTGGAACCTCCTGTGTTCCAGTTTGTACCCGTTACCCCTTGTCTTATCATTGTTTGTCACTGAGAAAAGCCTGACTCCATCTTCATGACACTCCCCCTTTATATATTTATAAACATTAATGAGGTCTTCCCTCAGTCTCCTCTTCTGCAAGCTAAAGAGACCCAGCTCCCTCAGCCTTTAACACTCCTGTTCCTGTGATTTGTAACTGTATGTATATGCCTATATACATACCCAGAATCTCCTGCATACACAAAAAATTCATACATTTTCCGTTTATGCCAGAATGCAGTATTCATCCTGAACAGTACAGAGTATTATCACTCAGATCATTCCTGGCACCTCTTTCCAGTGGGTGGTGAAATGCCATTCTTCACAAGAAGATATATCACCAGATATTCCCACCCTGTTCTCTTTAGTGGTTGTTTTTGCTCTCCTACTCCCTTGTAGTGTGATGCTCATACATGAGCTATTTTTGACCATGCACTCTGAGTAGATCACAGAATCACAGAATCACAGAATGTCAGGGATTGGGAGGGACCTCAAAAGATCATCTAGTCCAATCCCCCCGCCGGAGCAGGATCACCTAGATGAGGTTACACAGGAACAGATGACTGTGACCAAAGTAGGGAACAGACTTGCTCAGCCTGCAGCATGGCAACATTTCTGTCTTTGTTTTCTGTTTTCTGTCTCATGCTGTGAGACATGTTTTTTGGATCCAGTGAGGCGCTCAAATCAGATTTTACTCAAAATCTGTGTTTGGAATGATGTAGGAGCTGAAGCAATGAAGTTTGGGATACAAAATTCCTTAAATTTTCAGCTCTCTGCTTAACTTTGGCTTTGTTTCCACCTCTGTGGTAGTAGTGAGTTGCTGGAGTATGTCCAAAGAAGGGCAATAAAGCTGGTGAAGGATCTAGAGCACAATTCTTATGAGGAGCAGCTGAGGGAACTGAGGTTATTTAGCTTGGAGAAAAGGAGGCTCAGGGAGAACTTCTCTCTCTCCACAAGTACCTGAAAGGAGGTTGTAGCAAGGTGGATGCTGGTCTGTTCTCCCAAGTGATAGAACAAGAGGAACTGACCTCAGATTGTGCCGGGGAATATTTAGATTGAATATTGGGAAAAATTTCTTCACCAAAAGGATTGTCAAAGTACAGGAACAGGCTTCCCAGGGAAGCAGTTGAGTCACCATACCTGAAGGTATTTAAAAGATGTGTAGATGTGGTGCTTACTGACATGGTTTAGTGGTTGACTTGACAGTACTGGATTAATGGTTTGACTCAATGATCTTAATGATCTTTTCCAACATAAATGATTCTATGCTTCTATGATTTCTGCTGGCAAGCCATTACATTTCCTAATCCTTCATACCTGCTCCCATAGAAGGATTTACATCAAGCTAAAGAAAAACTTACTGTGAAAGCCTCTTATCAAGGAAACAATAAGACTAGAGTGATAAACCTTGTGGAAATTTTTCAAGAAGAAGGATCCTGGAGAGAGACCGGGGGAAGGGTGAAGTCTTTCACAGTGCTGGAAAAAGTGGTTTCAGCCAAGCAGAAAGCACAGAAGCCCACTTAGGGGCATCAAGAGTAGAGCTGAACTGAGAAGAAGATGATACTTGGAGATGTTTGAGAGGACAGGAATAAGTCATTGCCTGAAGAGCTGGTGTCTCTTGAGAGTGTGTTGTTTTTTGGAGCCAAGCAATGCAAGAAACTTGATTTCACTGATGCACAAATATGGCAGCAGAAAATAACCACACCTCAAAGCATGGAAGCCAGAGGTCAAGCTAGCTGGTTTAGATCTCCTTACCAAACAGATCAGTCAGAGTAACTCCTGAGCTGCTGGTTTTGGTTTTTGGGTAGGTCCAGTTGCCTGCACTGAGCTGTAATATTTTCAGCAGATATTCCTTACTGACCACAGTTAACCTGAAATTCTCATTTAGAGAGTGCAGTGTGTAACTGGAGGCTTTTAAAATGTACTTCAGAGAGCAAAATGCTCTCTGTGATTAGGGAATACCTATGTAACACTGTATAGAATTTTTCAGAGAAAATAGTTAATATTTACAGCTTTATAAACAATGAGAACCTTTGGTGTCTTTAACCTTTTTATATTTTAATAGGATTTAAATGGAATATAGCCTTATTTTGAACTGTTAGATAGTTTTGGATATCTTTCTTCTTTTTTACTTAATGGAAAAATATTTATGTATAATCTGTACATTAAATAACCCAAAAATTTTATGAATCAGTCTTCTATCTGAATTTTCTTACAACTGTTGCAAGCTTTTGGAGAAGGCTCATATTGTTAATCTCTCTAGTTTGTAGCAGGGGTCTATTCTCCCTAAGTCATATTTGATATTTGATTATAAGTTTGTGACTTAAAATTGTTTGCCAGCAAAGATTGTTATTCTTTCACCCTTCCTCACTTTTCCTGCAATTCTGTGAATCCATCATTTTCTGACGGTGAATATGTGAAATAGGATGAGGTGTATGAAATAGCCATAGCAAAAAGAGAAAAAACTTGAAGAGGTGGAAGGCTTTATTTCTGTGCCATTAAAAAATCTCTTAAATTATGTATCTTAGTTTTTTGTATTAAAAAAAAAAAAATCATCTGCTAGCTAGGAAAACAATAGAGAAGAATGACAAAAAGAGGACCATCATTCTGAGGAAAAAATCAACCAACCCCGTTTTGTTTCATGTCTGGAATCCTATTCTATTCTTTAAGATAAATTTGCCAGATGAATCAAAGAACTCCAGAAAGCATTTTAACTGTGCAGAGAGAAAGTCAGTCTTGCTTGGACAAGAGATTTGCCAATTATGTTCTCTGGCTGATTTTGCATTTGATTTCATTTTTCCTCAACCAGCTACCTAAATATGTGCCTTAAAACACTTCAGGATGTATAGAAGCACAGATATATAATCTGGTGAGAGGCTGTTTTGCTATTGAAAGTCAGACCCTTCTCTGTTTTAAAGTGATTTTCCTTTCCTTTGCTTATCTTCTAGAGCAGATACCCGGTGAGTCTTCAAGGCCCTGGGGCTTCAGCCAACCTTTTGGGAGCTGTAGAATCCTTCAATCTAATTCCTAAACACCTCCTAAGGGTGTCTTCATGATTTAAATCCACTGATTATTGGGGGTAACTCAAATGTTCCTTATTTGACTTTCTTTTCTAATTAATTTTAGTTTGAAAGTAGAGACCATTCATCCTGCAGTAGCTGTGAACTTTCCCTGCTACAGAGTCAGAGCAAAAGTGTGGCAAAAATCTTTGAAAATTGTAGTACTGCAATTTTTGTGTTGGTATCATCTAACAAGTCTGTGAGGTATAAAATGGTGTTCTCTCTTTTTCTCATGCAGGCTGGATTGCCATGTTGGGAGCCATTTGGCTGCTAGTGCTAGCAGACATCCATGATTTTGAGATTATATTGAATAGAGTTGAGTGGGCAACTCTCCTTTTCTTTGCAGCATTGTTTGTTCTCATGGAGGTAAGATTCTCTGATTTCTAAAGCCTGAAGAGTTACAACTGATTTAAATTGTGAATTATGTTCTTGGGCAGAGACCTCCTGCAGATTCAATCCCCCAGTGAAGTTGTGATAGTACAGAGATAAATTGCAGAGTGACGGTAGTTGGCTGGACCTCTGATATGTAATTTTTCACTGTAAACTTGATGTCCTCCTGCTGCATTTGCTGAATATATCTGACACAATAATTTTCATATTAGTGGAATTTTAGTTTCCAGGTTTGTTGGCAGTCTATGTATGCAGATAGTTTATGTGTATTTATGTATTTGTTTTGCAGTTATTTAGATAAGTGTTAGGAAAAATAAGAGAACAAGAATAAACCAGAGTTGAAAAAATGTTCCTAAAGTTGTCTGCTACATGCTGGCTACCAAATGGCTTAAGAGATTTCATGGGAGTATGGTCTGAAAGGATATCACTGAATTTCAGTTTGCAATTGTAGCCTGAAAAAGTATTCAGTATTTAAAATATCTGGATATCACGTAGTTTCTTTGTGTTTGTCTGCTTGAATATTAGAAACAGTCCAGCCATGTTTGAATCCCATTTTCTTTTACTGTTTGATGCTTTTGTATAGCCTGAGAGGATTTATTTTTACCCCAAATGTTTTGATAGTTCTTTGTATGAATATTCGCATTTACTTGTCAATTAGGATTCTAGAATGCTTGATTTTTTTGTTGTTGTTATTTGTTGGGTTTAAACGATCTAATAATGTTGTAGAAACATAACTGATGAAACCTTGGTGACCACTGACTCTACCATGGCTAGTGAATTGTCTGAGTGAGCAGCCTGGGAAAAGCCTATAATAACAAATTTGCTTGCACAGTTGTCTTCCTCCTCACTTCCCACAGAAACTGCAAAAAAAGCCCAAGAATTTGTAAATTGGGATCTATTAAAAAAATCACCAAAAATAAAAGTGATAAAATTTGAATAAATAGGGTGAATAATTCAGCTAACTCTCATTAATGCCAAACTGGAAGTCAAAACCTGGTAACCTCTGAGAGCATAATTATTATCATTAGGAGGCTTGTTTGCAAGCTACTAGGTCTAACATTCATCAGGAAATGTTGATATATTGCACCCATTACTACAGGTAATTTTTAGTTCTCTATGTTATCAAACTCTATATGTTCTTGTATTTTCTGGCTCTTACAGGGAACCCGTATTGAAGCCATTTTTATTTTGTCTGCTGCTGCTGTAGCAGTTTATTAGTTGCATTTCCTAACGTATTTATTGTTTTAGCTGGGATTGAATGGTTTTGATTTAAGTGCTGCATGACTGCACAATAACATAGTAAAACATGCAGGAAGTTATTTGCCATTTACTGCCAGACTTTGGATACGACTGTTGTAATTCACTGAACTTCTTTTTTATGGTTTCTAAGGTCACCAGTGAATAGCTTGCTAATGAAAGAATATTTTTCCTGGCTCTCTAGAATAGCAGCAATTTAAGGTCATGAAAGAAACTTGTACAGATAATCAAGAAAAAGTGGGAGATATTAAATTCTTCCCCATACATCAATGAGAAAAATGTTCTGAGTGTTATTGCTATTAATTCTGATTTGAATCTGTTACCCTCTGCATTAGCAGGAGATCAGTCCTTGCCAAGGCATTTTGCTTTCCTTTAGGTCAACAATGTCATGAAGAAACAAGTCAAAACAAGGATATGCATTGAAGTATAAGAAATCTTTCCACGATCTAGGCATTCAGCAGTTGTCAGTTTGTATTCTTCATCCTTGGTGATCCTTCACCTTGGATGGTTCCCAGTCTGAAGCTATTTCCTACTGCTATAAATGTTCCCTTTTGTATTACAAGGCACATTTGAAAACCTGTATGGGACTTAGACCACAAGTGATTTTGGAAAATGTGCTTTGAGTTCCAGGGCCACAGGGGAACTCTTGGAGGTTCTGCCTTTGGGTGCTCATTGGTCCAGTCTATTAGATCTTTTGCAATGAAAAAGCTGGAAATCCTTTGTAGCTTTCTATTGTGTCCTTCAGGTAATTCATCTCTACAACTGTCTTTTTTAGTCCTTGTTCACAAGTGGCCCTTACAGGCTATAAAATCTTTCTGCTGCTTCTGTCTCTGTGACATAAGTTCCTGTGCCTCTCAGGGATAAAGTATTTTGTTCACTACTGTAGTCAGAATTGACATTTTACCTTAATCCCTTCAGACAGAGTTTCTTTATAACAGTCATCATGACATACTCTCTGTAAGAGGGTTTAATGCAAAATTTTGTGCATAAATTAAACTTTGAAGTAATTTTTTTCTGCAGTAAAACTCTATTTTGAGCTGTCAGACAGGAACTATTAGGCTTAAAGACATCAATTAGTGCAATACTTATTCCTCTTAGGAGACACAGGAATATCCAGGAGAACCTCTGTGCAGTTTATATCCAGGGGAGGCCAGTGGCAGGACGCTAGTTGCTGACTTACACATAGGTGCTTGCAGGCATATTGACCTGGATATCGTAGAGACATCCTAAAGTTGGTTCTGTAATTAGTGTTATCATTAAGTGACAGGCTACCTACAGACTGACTGTCTTAAGGCAGTGAC
The DNA here is from genome assembly GCA_013401335.1 of Brachypteracias leptosomus. Lineage (NCBI taxonomy): Eukaryota > Metazoa > Chordata > Aves > Coraciiformes > Brachypteraciidae > Brachypteracias > Brachypteracias leptosomus. The sequence continues at coordinate 53,166 of VYZX01020748.1, read as the reverse complement.
ATGCGTGTCCTTCAATCCTTTCCCTCTTTCCTGAGTATCTCTTTTGTTATTCTGTGTCTGGATGCCAGAACAAATTTTGAGCGTAACTGAAAAAGGATATGTTATGTTAATAGATAATTAAGTAATATTATTAAGTTAATAGTAAGTTTGTAATGTTAATTGAAAGTAACTCTATGCTCTAATTGCTCACAACTATGTGTTTAAAAGTTTATTTTGAAGTATGAATACAAAACAATTGCAGAAAAAATATTAACATTCCTTAAAAATACTGCTTTCACATACATTTAAAAAGTCAGTTATAACCTTTGAGTTGATAAAGCAACACAGCTAGCCTAGAATGAAAATGGTAGCTTAAAATTACCAACAAGAATTCATTTCTTAGGAAACTTTCTCCTGGGAAGTTGAAGAATAAAAATGTCAATATATTCTTTTAGTGTAAGGGGTATGTGTATGTATTTAAAAGTCTTAGCATTTATTTTCTGCATGCTGCACCTTTAAATATAGATATACCTTTTCTTGTGTAATGCATTGTTAAAATGAAGTATAATTTCTGGGCCAAATTGAATATGTGGTGATACCCAAACCACTAGCATTCAGTTGCTGCCTGAACGAGCTGCTGGTACAGGAATTGCTCATCTGAATGACAGCCCCTTTGTCACTCTGACATTACTGTGTCTTATACCACACCACTCTATGCCTATTAGGATCTTTGTCCATCTCTGTCATGGAATTTGGCAGTGTGCAAGTCAAATGTTTTTTTTTCCATTGTTGTCTCTGAAGGGCTCTGTCTGAGTGCCAGCTGCGTGGGTTACACAAAGATGTGTTGTGTGAATCCTGACTTCTGCAGCTCTATGTGGGAATGGAGTCAGTATGTGAGGCATTGCAGCTGACTGATTCTTTGTCATAGCAGAAAAAAATGAAAGGAAGCCAACCAGCTTGGTCCAGACTGAACCAAAAATGATGTGATCTTCTCCCTGAGACACTAAAAAGTCATAAAATAGATATACCTTCTTAAAACTGAAAATAGTACTTCATTTGGGACACATTTAAGAGAAGAAAATAAACCCAAAGTGAATTAAAGGCTAGTTCTCATGAGTTAAAATCACTCTTTTACCTTGTGGCTTGAAGGAACAGGTCATTCTCCAGGAATGTGAAGACTGAGTTTGTGTTTGCCTGTCTGCCCAAGAAGAAATCAGAGCCATCACCACTAGGCTGGAGTCTTCCTATGTCTTTTCATCCACAGTAGTAATCATGGTGGTATGGAATGCTATCTAAGTATCCTGTACAAATGGGAATGGCTCTTACAGAGAGGACAGATCACTCTGGTCTAGGCTATCCCTGGGTCCAATGCTTACAGGGCTCACCTCCTTGGTTTGGGTGCCTGACTTGGGCATTGGAGAGCTAGTTTCCCTGCCTTTCAGGTGCTGCTGCCTCTGTGCCAATTTCCATTTGCTCAAAATCTCTGATCTGGCTTTAACAGGCACTGGTGATTTCTTTATGGATCTGAGAAAGCTGTTTAACAGAATCATGTATTTTGTTTTCCTATTTCTTTGTCCGAGACTGAGCACAAGATGCCTGTTTTCATCTGATCTTTTAAACACATTATATGGAATCATAGAATCATAAAATGTTTTAGACTGGAAGGGACCTCTAGAGGTCATCTTGTCCAACCTCCCTACACAAGTAGGGACATCTCTACCTAGGTCAGGCAAAATGTGTATACATACTTCTATCTCATATCCACTGAATAATTTTATTTTAAAATTCAGCCATTCTCTGATGACTGTGCTTCAGGCTCTTAAGTAATCCTACCAGTTGTTCCAGTACAACCTACCCGCTTTTGCATATATAGCTACCAATTTCCGCTATGTTTTTTCTTTCCACCAATTGCAAAGCTGCTGTGGAAGCTATGTGAGACGGATATCAATATCTTGTGAATGGGAAGGAATTGTTGTATTTTCTTACACTCACTGAAAAAAAAGTAACCGACAGCATGAAGTACTTCACTAGTTGATATTAATGTCTTTTTTTTTTTTTTTTTTTCCAGGCTTTGGCTCATCTGCATTTGATAGACTACATAGGAGAGCAGACAGCTTTGTTAATAAAGGTGTGTTTAAAATATTTACAGGTTTTTTAAAAGGTAAGGAAAATAGTTTTACTCCAACAGAATAACGAATAATACTTTCATTTTGATTTTAATGTTAGTGATTACATTCTTGCATCAGCAATATCAAGAAAGCACGTCATACTTTAGCATGGGTGATATTTAATATGTATGTATCTATCCACAGCTAGCATAAATGTAGCCATAAGTGCAAAAGGGAAGCCTTTTCTGTAGTCTAAAAACCCTAAAAATACAAAGACAAAAAAAGTATAAACAGCTAAAGGTGAAAATTCACTGTTGCACAATGTATTTATTGTGTGAAACCTAAGTTTGAATATTAGAAATATCAGTCTTTGTATTTCTATTTGTTCAAATTTTCTTTGAAAAAGAACAGTAATAATATTACTAAATTATGTTACTGTTGGGCTACTTTCTTTGAGATGCTCTTCCTATCTCAGAGCCTAAAGGAGTAATAAATGTTGATGAATTAAAACTAAAGAATATGCAATTATACCACAGACAAACACTGATCTCAATGAAGTTGTAATTTGATCTCTCTCAAATCCAGGTGGTTCCTGAGGACCAGCGCTTGGCAGTGGCCATCATTTTGGTGCTCTGGGTGTCTGCTTTGGCCTCCTCTGTGATTGACAATATCCCCTTCACAGCTACAATGGTAGGGTCTGCGCAGCACTTGCACTTCCTCCTCTTGGTGCTGGAGAGGGAGCTTGCCAATTACAATTTGTTTTTTTTGACCTCTGCTGTGTTGTAGTTTATACCCTGAGGTTGTATCACTATTATAAGCTTATTCATACTGTTTAGGCCATTGCTGCTAGCAGCTGCAGTTAGCTGTGGAACTAGAGGCCCTGTTTTGGCTGTATTCTTGCACTTTCCCCCATATATCTTTATCTATAGCTGAAAATTAAAATTGTCTTTTTGATGGAAACTCACTACCCATCCACTGCTATCAATGTTTTCCCTTTATATGCTGTGTAGTTATACTGATGGTTTTTTTAACACCTGAGTCTTTTATTGCTTCCTTACGTAACTAGTTTAAAAACCAGCAAATAATCTTAAGCATAACAAATGCTTATCAGCACTTGAGTTTTAATATCAGAAAAATATCAAATTATAAGAAATTAGGATGTGATCAGTTTTCCGTTTAAAGTGCAATAATCCCTTCATTATACTGTAGGAATGATTCATTGTTACAACTTCTAAGTATAATATTTTTTGTACCTCTTTTCTTCCACTGTTATTGTAAGGTCATGTCCTCCCTTGACTGTGTCAAGGTTTAAGACACTTCTTACAGGGCGTATGACAGACTGGACAAATTTGTGACTGCTCTATAATTATATGTTAATATGGTATTTTCATTTGATTGCTGTGGTGTTTCCTGTGGAATTATATTGATTTAACAACAACAGACTGCAAACAATAGGCATGAAGGGAAAGATTGGTTCAGGATGAGTCACCTCCCAGCAAACACTTGAGGACTATTAAGCAATAATGCAGCTTAGACATTAAGCAATAATGTCTTAGCTTAGAAGGTTTTGCCTCATATCCAGCTAGTCTATGAAAATTGGCTTGGAGCATTACCAGAAAACACCTTCATGTACATTGATCAAAGGATCTTTTACGGGTTTTGAAAGGAACCCTCTTCTAAAGGAATATGTTTGGGGGAATTGGACTGAAATGCAAGAATCTTTTGGGATGCCTGAATACCATGTCTTTTGTATCTTTGAGAGAGGAAAATACAGATAGACAGGAAAGAATCCTTGCCAAGATACATTTTAGACACTTAAAATCTTTTTTTCATTGTGTTCTTGGTTGAACCTTAGAAACTGCGATGGTTTTTTTACATTAAAAAAAAGCAGAGAGAGGAGGAAAAAAGGAAAATGCAGGCATACTATCAGCTATGCAAAAGCTGTCATTAGTTGAGGTGTTAAGGCATTAATGTATTATATGGCAGGCTAGAGTTGAGGCCTAGCACCATCTAGCTCAGTGAATGGGCTTGCACTTCTGTCTTTGTTGTCCTACTTTAGAAATTACTTACAGAAAATTCCTAAGTAACTAAGTGCCAAGTTCTTACGTAAGATTGTATAAATTTTCATTTAAAATTTTTTTTATTCCTTTGGCATTTGGTTCCTGCTGTGAAAACAAGCAATATTTGGTTTTGGAAGGCTATTTATAACTATGTATGAACTTCTGATGAGGAGTATTATGTATATTGAACCCACTTGGGTAGAATGTGGAATGACTTTTCACTAATTGGGGTCTGAGTGTGTGTAATAAATACACAGTGCAACAGGTTTTTCTTAGATCTCCTTTATTTATTTTTTATTTATTTTATTTTATTTATTTATTTATTTGCGATGTACAGAATCAAGCTGTAATTATTAATAGCAGATAACCATCCACGCAGAAAATTCACTTATTCAGCCACATAGTTCACTCACACATGCACACAGTTACCCAATGGGAGCAACATCTTGGAGATAAACCCCAAGTATTTACTCAGAAGCAGAGGACGTGCTTCTTTCTATATATGAGTTTGGTTTTGTATGTCCTAGTGATATAGAAGTATGGGACGCCTACTATGATGTAGCCATGAATGATCCTGTTCTTTCCTGGCAAAAGGTTCCGGCTTCACAGCTGAGACTGCACTCATAATAATGGAGGACAGACATACTGAGTTCCTTCAATGCTACAGAAATCTCATTCAATGATGAACAAGTGTCTGCATGACAATGGGGTAATATCTCTTCTGATTTTTGTAGTCATAGCCTTGATGGACCAGGTAGTGGGTTGGGATGCAGGACTCATCAAGTTCCTCCCATTTTTTGAACCCAGAGATAGAATAAGTATGGGTGGTTTCATAGATATCAGCTGTATGCTCTGACCGAGCAAAGAGTGTTTGGAGGATGACATCAGAGACCTCTGCCAATAGTGGATTTGCTCACCCCAAGGTAGTTAGCCACTGACCACCCCAAGGTAGCTAGGGGAAACCAGGCTCACAGAGTGACAGGCTTGTTTGACTTGCACATGGCTAGGGAATCTTAAAATAACATGCAGAGATGATGAAAGACTTCTTGACAGCTCACAGTCAAGGACACCAATGGTGTCTCTTCTACATTAGAAAGGTGAGTATACAGGGATGTAATCCTAGATAGTCAGCATGGATTTACTGGGGGTAAGTCCTGCCTGGCCAACCTAGTGGCCTTCTACAATAAAGTGACTGCATCAGTCGACAAGGGTAGACCTATGGATGTCATCTACCTGGACTTCTGCAAGG
>VYZX01020748.1:34186-47352 GCA_013401335.1 Brachypteracias leptosomus | reverse complement strand
CTAAAGGTTCTTTCCAGCCTAAAACATTCTATGATTCTATGATTTTTGTCCTATATTCCAGATTCCAGGGATGAAGCAGTCCTGCCAGTCCCAGCTCTTCTGGTTGGGAGCCTCCAGCTGACTGTGGGCAAAAGTACTGTGATGACAAGGGTGTCTAGAAAATCATATTGCTTCTTTCAGAGGTGGGGAGGTGCAAGAAGACAGGCATCAGTTCATTTATTGGGTGTTCCCAACACTGCCTCTAGATAAGGTCTTCCATTCATCCCCTAGAACACTAAGCAGTGCGTGTTGTCCAGACTTGAAGCAGGGAGGTTGGATGGGCTACACATACTCTGTGTAGTAACTCAGAAATGACATGAGAAAGGACAGAATTGAGGGTCTTGAGTGTGAGGCGGATGACCCCCCTGGGCTGCGAAGGCATTGTAGATAAGAAGAGACTCATCTCCAAGTCTTTCAGTCTCCTATTATACCATGTTACTTGCTCATATAGAAGTAGCCCATACAGTTGATACGAAGAGCATTTTGACCCAGTACCTACCTGAGAAATGGAAGAAATATGGAATTCTTCTATAGCCTGAGGCTTGACTTATGGGGCACATAGCTGGCGGGGAAGAAAAGGACAAAAACCTGCAGATAGATCTGTAACTGTGATACTGTGTTTCCATTAAAAAAATCGGGTTGAAGTGTGGTTGTCCAAATTTTCATTTCAGCTTTTCTTTGTACTAGTGGCATAATGACTTGCTTTGTGTGTAGAGAAAAAAAAAAAAAGAAAAAAAGTGAATGCCTAATTAATGGATCTTGAGACTAAAAATTTTACTTTATCTGTGTTCAGAGAAAGTTGACTGGTCCATTTTCAGTTTCAGATTTGACAGCATTAAAATTTATCACTGACTGATTCTTACATTAACAGGATGTGAAAAGTGGAAGCTGTAGATCAACATTTTAAAAAGGTAATGAAAATATGAATGTATCTGAGCCAGCATTACAAAGAATTCTAGGAAATAAACTCTTTTATGAATTGAAATAATGAAAACAGATAAGGAAAATAGGTTGCTAGCAGAAAATCCAAAATTTTTCAAGAGTTTCTAAGTATCTATTAAAACAAATTAGGATTCTTACTTATCCTAAAACATAAACACAACACATTATCTGCAGTCTTAAGAATAAAACCTAAACATTTTAAATTATTTTAAGATATAAATACTTTAAGGTGCAAATTATTCATGTGTTTAAACATTTTGAACACACCTACACTTTTCAGCAGCCTTCAGCACCAGCATCTTGGACAAGACATCTCTTACTAGAAAATTCTGAAGCTACAAAAATTAGATTAGTTTATTATTTGAAGCACCTTACCTTCAAAATACATTTTCAGTACAACACTGTTGTTGGTCAAATTCTTCTTCACTCTAGACAAGAGTAGATCTGGTATAACTCTACTATCAAAAATGTCAGTACCATATGGAGTTCATGTACAGAGGTCACTAAACTGAAATCTCCACAAAGAGATCAGAATACAGCAAATATTTGTTGTTACAGAGGATGCTGTAGAAAGATAATTGGGTACATGAAACAGTGGAATGGGTTTCTGAGGTCGCTCAGCTCATCATAGGTTGATTACTTTTACAGTTTCTGTCTTGGTGAAATTCTGTGTTAGACTAAAATAAAGTATTGGAACTCTACAAGGAAAAAACAGTCCTCAGAGTATCTTCCAAATGATTGTTTCATTTAATTTGTCCTGAATGCAAAGATCATGAACTGCCACAAATACAAATGAAGGGATTGAAATTGTTTGATTAACTGTCATCCCAGGTCTTTTACTTTTTCTTTAAGCATTGGAAAATGAAGATTCAGCTCCATAATTAAATAGATGTTTATGTTAGTAGTGTTTATTACACTTCATTGCATAAGCATGTCTGGCAATTGTGATAGCTGTCTGCAAGTGAAAATCGATAATTTATTGTCAATATGTAAAAAATGTACTATAGCAAAGTATTTTAGAGTTATAAAATACAATAGAATATTTCAATTGGAAGGGACCTATAATGATCATCTAATTCAACTGCTTGATCAATTCAGGGATGACCAAAAGTTAAAGAATGTTATTGAGGGCTTTTTCCACTGATGGGCTTGGGGCATCAACCACCTCTCTAGGGAGCCTGTTCCAGTGTTTGACCATCCTCTTGGTACAGAAATGCTTCCTAATGTCCAGTCTGAACCTCCCCTGGCACAGCTTTGAACCATTCCCATGTCTCTTGTCACAAGATACCAGGAAGAAGGGATCAGCACCTCCCTCTACATTTCCTTCCCTCAGGAAGCTGTAGAGAGCAGTGAGGTTGCCCCTCAGCCTCCTTTTCTCCAACCTAGACAAGCCCAAAGTCCTTAGCCACTCCTCTTAGAACGTTTCTTTCAGCCCTTTCACCAGCTTTGTTGCTCTCCCCTGGACACATTTGGGGACCTCCACATCCTTCTTGAATTGAGGGGCCCAGAACTGCACACAGTGCTCAAGGTGAGGCCACACCAACACTGAATACAGTCTCTTTTGACCGGCTGGTTATACCGTGCTTGATGCACCCCAGGATGTGGTTTGCCCTCTTGGCTGCCAGGGCACCCAGCTGACTTCTATTGAGCCTGCTGTCGACCAGCACCCTCTGATCCCCTTCCACAGGGCTGTTCTTCACTCCTCTCCCCATTTATACTTGTGCCTCGTGTTATTCCATCCTATATACAGAAACCTGCATTTGGGCTTGCTAAATTTCATCCTGTTAATCATAACCCAATGCTCTAACCTATCTAGATCCCTGTGCAAGGCCTCTTGCCCCTCAGGAGAGTCAACAGCACCTCCCAGTTTGGTATCATCATCAAACTTGCTAATAGTGCATTCAACTCCTGCATCCAGATTATTGATAGATATGTTGAACAGAACTGGCCCTAGCACTAAACACTGAGGAACACCGCTGGTGATGGGTCGCTGGCCAGCTGTAGCCCCATTCATTTACAACCCATAGCTCTGCCATTCAGCCAGTTCTTCACTATGAACCCACTCATACCACAGCTGGACAACATGTCCAGGAAGATGCTGTGAGGGACAGTATCAAATGGCTTACTAAAATCCAGAAAAACTACATCCACCACCTTCCCTTCGTCCACTAGGCAGGTGACCTTATCATAGAAGGATATCAAATTAGTCAAGCAAGCCTTTCCCTTTGTGAACCTGTGTTGATTTGCCTGATGATAGCATTATTCTTTACATTCTTCAAAAGGCTTTCAATAGTACTCAGCATAACCTTCTCCATAATTTTTCCAGGCAGCAAATGAGGTTGAACCTACCAGGTCCGTAGTTCCCTGGGTCTTCCCTCATGCCCCTTTCATGGATTGGAATAATATTGTATGGCTTCCAGTTAACACGAACCTCCTCAGACTCCCAAGACCCTTGCGAAATAATTGAGAGGGGTCCTGCTATAACATCCACTGACTCCTTCAGTACTCTGGGTGAATACTATCAGGCCCCATGGACTAGTGAACATTCAGCTGATACAGCTGGTCCATTACAATTTCAGTGTCCAAATTTTGAGTTTGATATGTATTTTGTAGGAAACTCTAACTGTATGTAAAAGACTATGTTGCCAGCAGCAAATCTAATATATATATATACACATCTGGGAGTTGTTTAAAAAAAAAACAACGAAATGTTCTGTGCATAAACAGTTCATAAACCAGGAGCTTAGTTATTAAGTTTCACACATTTAATTCTTGAATGGCAAGGGGTTTTTTTCACATTGGATATCCAGCTTTCTTTGTATGAAGAATAAATATGGCGAATCATGTAGTGATGCTCTATGTGTCTTTCTATTAATCCTCTGATATTTCTCCACCTTTTTCAATAGGCTAAACTCACAATGACATTCCTTGACAGGCAGACTTATTCATTTTTAAGGCTTGTATTTTCCTAGTATTGTCATTTAAATAACCTAGGATCTCTGCCCTTAGATTGTTAGGCTACATGATTTTATTACCAGTATGCTCTTTAGTTTAACTGACATATTTTATCCGCTGTATGTGCTGGAGCCATCTGTTCATATTTTTCTTTTATTACCAGGACTATAAATATAGCCATAGTAAATCCCCATTTTAGCTGAGTTTAAATACTATTTCCTCAATATAGGGTAACAAACAGGTTCCATTAACCACCTGGCTGGCAAGGTGACTTAGTCAATGACAGATCTTTAATGGAATTATAGAATCATTTTTGTTGGAAGAGACCTTTAAGATCATCAAGTCCAATTATTAACCCAGCACTGCCAGGTCACCACTAAACCTTGTCCCTCAGCAGCACATCTATACATACTTTAAATACTTCTAGGGATGATGACTCCACCACTTCTGTGGACAGCCTGTTCCAGTGCTTGATAACCATTTCTGAGAAGAAATTTTTCCTAATATCCTAATGGCCTAATAGGCCATTTCCTCTTGTTCTATCCCTTGCTACCTGGGAGAAGCGACTGACCCCCACCTTGCTACAACCTCCTTTCAGGTAATTGTAGAGAGCAATAAGGTCTTCTCTCAGCCTGCTTTTCTCCAGGCTAAACAACTCCAGTTCCCTCAGCCAATTCTTATAACACTTGTGCTCTAGTTACCCTTCTTTTGACATATTGCAGCAGCTCAATGTCCTTCTTGTAGTGAGAGGCCTAAAACTGAACACTGAATTCAAGGTGCGGTCTCACCAGTGCTGAGTACAGAGAGATGATCACTTCCCTAGTCCTGTTGGCCACACTGTTTCTGGTACAAATCAGGATGCTGTTGGCTTTCTTGGCCACCTGGGCACACTGCTGGCTCATATGAAGCTGGCTGTTGACCAATACCCTCAGGTTCTTTTCTGATAGGCAGCTTTCCAGTCACTCTTTCTCAAGCCTGTAGCATTACATGGGGTTGTTGTGGCCCAGATGTAGGACCTGGGACTTGGCCTTGTTGAACCTCATACCATTGGCCTCAGACCATTCATTCAGCCTGTCCAGGTCCCTTCGTAGAGTCTCTCTACCCTCAAGCAGCTCGACACTCCTGCACAACTTGGTGCTATTTACAGACTTACTGAGGATGCACTTGATCCCCTTGTCAGTATCATCTTACAATGAGTGGGTGAGTGCTATTTGGGTTTTGTTCTGTTGAGCTACATCACTCATTTTATCTAAATCCTGCCAATCAAGCAACAATGTGGGGTTCTTAATTATGAAACTTTCCAGAAAAATTAACAAGTTTTCAAGAAACTAGTCAAATAGAGATTTATGCTGGTAAGATTGTGTGGTGGGTTCACCTTGGCTGGAAACGAGATGCCCACTAAGCCCTTCTATCACTCCTCCCACTACCTCTGTTAGCAGGGCGAGCAGGGAGAGAATGAGATGGACAGAGCCCATGGGTTATGATAAAAAGCAGTTTAATGAATAGCAAAAAACAAGGTCGTGCACGCGAAACAAAGCAAAACAGAGCTGTTATTCTCTACTTCCCACCCCGCAGGCAATGGAGTGGGAATCAGGGCTCCAGAACATGTAGTGGTTGCTCAGAGGACAAGCATCTTCCTAATGAATGTACCCCATCCTCCTCCTGCCCTCTCCCTTTGTAGTTGAGCTGATGTCATATGGTATGGAATATCCTATTGGTCAGCTTGGATCAGCTGTCCGGGTTGTATCCCCTCCCAGATCTTGCCCACCCCCCATCCCACTGTGGGGAATGTTGGAAAGGGCCTTGGTGCTGTGTGAGCACTGCTGGTCACAACACAGGTGTGTTATCAACACCCTTCTAGCTTCCAATACTGCACCATGACAGCTGCTATGGGGAAAATCAGCTCAGCCAGACCCACTACAGTCTGTTGATGCAAAAGGTATAAGAAATGAAAGCTACTTGATAAGACATTATTTTTCTCCTTCTAATATTTTATAAGGGTGCTGTTTGCATAATCTGAAGAGGGAATAATGAAGGAAACATAAAGCTTCATAAGCTTTAACTTTTTCTTTTTTTCTCTTTTGAGGGGCAGCACTTTGTAAAAATATGAAATAATCTGAATTTCAGATATATTAAATCAATATGACAGAGATAGATATACAATATGTATCACAGCCAATTATATCCCAGTTTGCAAAGTATCCTAGATTGAAGTGCTTTTGATGTTATTGTAAATGCTTATGGCTTGAATCAGAGTTGTAGAAACAATTCAGTTTTTCAAAAACATTGAAAACTAGAGAGAAACATTTGCTTCTAACCCTTTTATATTTTGCATTTCTGGTTTTAGCACTCGGGTTAAATATAACAGTAGGTGAAGCTGAGGTTCAAGATATTGACAGTGCAAAAATGTTGCGTAACATATAATTGCATGAATGAATGTGACAAAAAATGTTAAGAGTAATTTTTTGAGAAAACAGAACCTGGCCTGTGTATGATCCCTATCTATTTAAAATGGAAACGATCGAGTAATAAGAAATGGTCCATTGGTTTCTATTGCTTTGCAACATGTCTTCAGGAGCTCTTGCTGATGGTCAAATTTCTTAATTCTTCCTCTTTTTTTTTTTTTTTTGAGCAAGCAAGTCCTTGGGATGCAAATTAGAACAATCTCTTTGCATTATGCCTACTTTTGGATTAAAATAATTAGGTACCAGTGATTTTAGGAGACTCTGTGGCATGCAGTTGCCACACTGGATAATTCATAGTGTTTATAAAAAAAATGGTTTACATTATGGATCAGCTAAGTATTTTTATCTGAAACACTGGAAACTTAACTGGATGTTTTTCATTCATCTTTTACCTGGTTATTCAAACCTGAAACTTCTGGTACAGATTCTTTATTAGAAATACCTCTTATTTACAAAGAAATTTACAAAAAAATACTAAATTACAAAAATATGCATGTTATATCTAACTTAAAGCATGTGTCAGAGGACTTCTGTTCTCTTTATGACTTACTGTTCTTTGGAGGAGATTATTTCCTTTAAATAGGGGAAACATTCAAATTTAAGTGTACACAAATATGTATTGCCAAGGCACGTTTCAGTGTTTGTCACTTTCCACAAAAACAGGTGTTTATGAGGGCAGAGATTCCTGATCTAGCCCTACTGCCTGTAAATGCACTTAGGAGCATGACATCACTGATGATAATTTTAACATAGATGATTAATTCTTATGAAGTCTTTTAGAAAGAATTCACAATATTTCTAAGTGGAAGAAAAGTACTGTTACGTAAAGGAGAGAACAATAAAAACAATGGGTTAAGTGAATATTTGGCCTCTAAAATACTTTGGTTTCAAAAAAATTAAGAAATCAGGATTCAAGTGTATTATACAGTTACATTTTCTTTTGATACAGTGCAATGTGTCTTTGTGTTCAAAAGGAGACACAGTGAGTTGAAACCTTTGTTCAGTGACTATCTTCTAAGGGGTTTCTGTGTCTTCAGTCAATATTTACAGGACACTGAGAGCTCCTGACACTGAGCTCCTTCACTAAACAGAGAACCAAATTTTGTGATGGAAGTATTATGTGCATGTGGCTGCAAATACCTAGCAGGGAATTATCTCATGGACTTTCTGTTCTGCTTCTCACTTCCCCTGTCCTTCACAGTGCTGTAATTAGGGAGCAGGCACCTGGAAGACCATAGGGTTTTGCCTTCTGCATGGTTCTCACCAGTGGGGTGTGAAAATTGCATTACTTGCTCTGCACTTGGGAGCTGGCTGGCAACAGCTTTAGGATTTACTTCAACATCAAGAAAATAGGATTATCACCTAATCACCTTTTCTGTGCTGGGCAGGGCACACACAAGGAGTCCAATTTAGAAAGGTGTTGCTAGTCTGCATGGTCCAGGATTGTGTCCTGCAATGAGTGTGTCACTGGGACACTTGCAAATAGTTCTGAGGAATTAAGTAATCATTTTTGGTTCACTGGTCAAAATTATACAATAGGAAAAAATGCTTGATTTAGATTGAGCAAGATGGCTTATCCTGTGATTTCAGTATTTGTGTTAAAATTTTGTTTTATGCTGAAACACAAACTGCATTTTGAATTGCATATCATGTTTTAGCAGTGATGGTTTGAGAAGAGCAAAGTTTGTGTGAAGAAATGAAATCTTTCATGATGGTTTTAGGGAAAAAAACAGACAACATCTTGTGCATGCTGACCCTTCTTTAGGCCTTAAAACAGAATCATCTTCAGGCAATGTACAATACAGGAATAATTGTTTAGGCATTAACTTATCTAAGTTTATCAGTTAGAGGATTTAAGAGGGATGATTAGAACTATTGGGAGGTGGGAAAAGGGTTGTAAATCTTCATAAAGCCTATATATTGCTCCATATCAAAAGAAAACACAGTGGAGGCAAGCATAACTCAGCCATCAAAGTGAAAACATTTTTCAGGAAGCAGCTGTTCCATCTCTGAGATCATACCCCTTGAGGGGGATCTGTGAAATACATTCAAATGACAAATTGGAGGATTAAAAATCATAACTCTATTCACTACTGAAAATCCTGGGCCCTGAGAAAACATTAATTTTAAGGCATATCACAGTTATTTCTACAAATCCCTTCCTGCTTGATGTTTGCTTATTCTTTTTCTTTCCCTTTTGGTTCCATAAAGCTCTATACACATTAAAAACAGGTTAATAACATTACTGCCTCTCTCCTAGCTAATGACCTTCTCTCAACAGGTACTGATTACACCTTTCTTTCAAACCAAGTGGTTACACAATTAAGTTGAACTCAAATCAGTTTTCCCAACTAAGGTGAAAGTTGTTTAGCTTTGCAGGATCTTGCTGACAGAGATCTGTAGTTTTGGGCTCTATACCAATTGTCCAATGAAATCTGTTATGTCTCCCTACAAACCTAGTTTCACTTTTGAGGGGTTTTGTTTTATTTTATTTTATTTGCTAAAAAGATTAAATGAAATTCGTAAAACTTGCAAATATTTCCGAGTGAACTATATCTACATTCTCTGGTAAATATAATAGAATAATGAGTAAAATAACTCAGCTTTGCTTATGAATTCAGGAGCCTTTCACATTGATCTTTCTCAATTTTTCCCTAACAAATCAGACACTTTTGATTATATAACAAAGACTTGGGAATTTTTTAGTTACTGACACATGATCTAGAGTCATCTTGATTTTAAAGGTCTGAGCATCTCTTACAGCTATCTCCAGCCAGAGGAGAGGATATAGCTCTGTCCTTTATGTTTCAAGAAATGGAAGGGGAAATAATTTATGTTCACTATCAGCTCTCTGTTGAACTAGAAAGACCTAATGGGAGGCACTCATTACCTTAAGAGAGCCTCAGTTTTGTTAGCAGTACCTATGCCAGGCTTGTCCTAATGTTGCCGATACCTTCACTTTGGCTTGTGAGACCAGAACAGTCAGTGGGGAAAAGTGAAGAAAGATCAAGAATATGATGCAAAGATACTAATTAATTAAAAAACCCCCACAACTAAAAAGCCACCACCCTGCCACCACCACCACCCCCCTCAAAAAAAAAATAAAAAAATTATTCTTTAGACTTAGCTGGTGGTTTTATTTGTTTACTCAGATGAATTTAAATTATATTGTGCTAATGGTTGGATAATTTCTCCTGAATCTCTTTCTCATCTTTTCTTAAACCACAGATTCCTGTGCTTCTTAACCTGAGTAAGGATCCTGATGTTAATTTGCCTATGAAACCATTAATCTTCTCATTGGCTATGGGTGCATGCCTTGGAGGTAAGAGTTTATGTGAGAAAGCTGTCATAAGGTAATGGCTATGCAATTATGGCATGTATAAACTGGCACAATAGGTTCAATGATTTTATTATGCAAAGCGTAGGGAAGGCCTGATCCAGCTTCTTTTGACTTCAAAGGACTCCTGGATAAGGAGCCCAGGCACTATCTGCTGCTACAATAGGATTTTTGCAGTCTGCGTTTGAAGACTGTATCTGCATAAAGTACAGAGGCACAAAGAAGCAGTCCAGATGGTGCTCATAGGGTTCTGATCTTTTGTGAGAGAAAATACAAAGATACATTTTGCTTTCAGAACAGAGACCCATCATTGCTCATTGAAAAGATGCAGAAAATGTATAATAGCTGAGATCTGAAGGCTTGATTCAGTCTACTGAAGTCACCGGGAGGTTTTCTGGCTGGCTTACAGAAATGGTTCAAGTATCCATTTGCTAGCCTATTTAGCCCTCCTCACTCTAACAGAAGTCTTTTTGAAGTCTTTTGGGAAAAGTAACCCTAACAATGGAAGCTAATAGTGATTCTTCTAGTGCCCATCTTGATGTTAACTGGGGTTTCTTGTATTGTCAGTGCATTAGCACAAAACAAGAAGATGATTTCACTGCTTTTTTTTTTTTTTTTTAAATTGAAAATGTACCCTGTATGTATTGTAGGTCCAGGATTTCCTCTCTATTTGTTATAACTGTGAGGTAGAACAGCCGTCTAATACTTTTAAAATTGATATTTATACTTGATTAATTTTTTTTTCCACATTCTGCAAATGGCTTATGAAGCTGTTACAGCAGTGTTTCCAAATAGCAAAGTGTACTGAGTGTAATTAAAATGTGTAAGTTTTTAATGGGAAATAAAGTTAGTATTATTTTTTACTACTGAAAATTTTAATGCTAATTACATTGTATTGGGCTGGTTTGATCCCTAAGTATTTAGGTAGTTAGGTTGAATAAAGTTAAAATGGATAAGATTGTGTTCTGTCATGGATCCACTCCTTCTCCAAATAGTTTCCTTGGCTTTACAGAAAAGTAAAACCAGTTTTGTGTGTAATACAAGTTCTGGTTTGTTTATTTAGCGAAGCGATTGCTAGTACAGGTGACCTTAATACCTAACAAAGATGATAATAATGTAATTTACAGATTGAATTTTAACAGCATGTTGCAAAGGCAGGACAATTTATATAACAGTTGTTCATTTGAGGAATATCCCTTTGTACTCACCATTACTCATCATTATATTGTGTCTTTAATCTGTTCCACTTTAAAAACAGTGATTTGAATAATCATCATATCTTTATATAGATGTTTGCTATAAAAATTATAATCTTTCTTCACAATTTGCTAATCAGCAAACATACTCTGATTTCATTAAACTTTCAGATAAAAAAAAAAAGGCATAAGGAATATAAAGTTGGCCAGATTATGCTGACATATCCTGAGTAGGAGGCACTTCACCAGCCTTGGAACCTTTACAAGTCTCAGCTAATTTTCCTAAAGGATCAGTTATCATCTTAACCCAAATTCCTTTAATTTGATTTGTTGAAGGGCTGCTGGGTTTTTAACAGCAAATTCTGTGTGTGTGCAATATGAGACAGAAGTGAAAATATAAATAGTATAATGGGAAATATTTGAATTAAAGGCACTGGAGAGCCATAGGAACTGCCTAGATATTCAGATAAGCTCCATACAAATATTTGGATAAAAAGTTACATCATTATCATTACTAGCAAAAGGTTAAACTCTCCAGATTGTGCTCTATTAGGATAAAGCTAAGCATATGCTGAGCTGTACTGGCAAAGGTCTCATAGAAGTGTTAGCCTGGAAAATTAATATGCCTCTGACTTTCCCATGTCAAAACAAAAATCTAATGGATAGCAGCTTATTGTTAGGAAATGAAAAGTGTGAAAAAGCTCTTACTTTAAAAGATCTTGTAGCCCTCAATAACGGAGCAAATGGGGCTTTCCTTTTTTTTTTTTAAAAAAAAAAAAAGTGTTTATGGCCTTTAAAAATAATTTTCAAAAGAGAAATCTTATCCGCACTGAAGTGGTGTTAAGGAATCCTCAAGGTAGGCTAATCTCATTGTGGAATGGGTAGATGATGATTATATCATTACTGCCTGGTGCTTAAGGCAAAAAATTAGATCTTATCACTGCTTATGCAACCAAAAGAACTTGGCAAACAAGATATTTTGTAGAAGAGTTTGATGAAATATTATAGCTATATACTTTAGGGTTAGTTGTTTACTAGATAAAGCAGAGCTTTAATTCTTGTAATTTGATAGCATTTTGGGGGTTCCAGATAAACACTGCTGTGTGCTTATGTGTCTGTGAAGGGAGCATCAGAATTTGTGCCTGTCTTGGAAACTGCTGTGCAATATTTTGTCCTGAAAATTTCCAGTGGTTACAATTACTTTTTTCTACTGTCACAAAGTGCACAGGCAGCCATGGGTTTGGAAGATGATAGGATGAGAAAAGACAGGACTATTGTCCTGGAAATGAAAGAAAGATTGAGTCAGTCTCAAACAAGATGAAGAGACCTTTGCCAGTATAGCTGCCACATTGTTGTCATCTTCAGCAGTGTCTCCCAAACGAGAGGTGCTGTTATTAAATTTCTCTTTCATGACATTTGGCTCAGGCATAATGAGTAACTGAATATCACATAGATGCTCCTTGCTCTGTAAAATGTGTCTCTGGGAATCACAGAATCACAGAATGGTGGGGGTTGGAAGGAATCTCTGGAGATCATCAAGACCAACCCCCCTGTCAAAGCGAGCTCACCTAGGGCAGGCCACACAGCAGTACATCCAGACAGCTTTTGAAATTCTCCAGAGAAGGAGACTCCACAACCCCTCTGGGCAGCCTGTTCCAGTGCTCTGTCACCCTCAAAGTAAAGAAGATTTTCCTCATGTTGAGATGGAACTTCCTGTGTTCTAGTTTGTGCCCATTGCCCCTCGTCCTATCACTGGGCACTACTGAAAAGAGACTGATTGTTCCATCTTTCTGACATCCACCCTTCAGGTATTTGTAAACATTGATAAGATCCCCTCTCAATCTTCTCTCCTCCAGGCTAAACAGACCTAGGTTTCTCAGCTTTTCCTCATATGGGAGATGTTCCAGTCCCTTAAACATCTTCAAAACCCCCTGTTGGACTCTCTCCAGTAGTTCCCTATCTTTCTTGCACTGAGAAGCCCAGAACTGGACACAATACTTCAGATGCGGCCTTATCAGGGCAGAATAGAGGGGGAGGAGAAACTCCCTTGACCTGCTGCTCAAACTCTTCTTAATGCAGCCCAGGATAGCATTGGCCTTCTTAGCCAGTAGGGCACATTGCTGCCTCATGGTTAACTTACTATCCATCAGGACACTAAGGTCCTTCTCCACAGAGCTGCTTTCCAGCAGGTCAACCCCTAACCTGTACTGGTGCATGGGGTTATTCCTCCTC
>VYZX01020748.1:0-17443 GCA_013401335.1 Brachypteracias leptosomus | reverse complement strand
GCTTGTCCTCCAGAGCAACTGCTACGTGTATTGGAGCCCTGCTTCCTGGGAAGTGGTCAGACATCGCCTGCTGATGGGAAGTAGAGAATAAATCTTTGGTTTCTTTCACTTCTCTGCATTGCTTTTACTTGGCTTTGCTTTGCTTTCATTACACTTCCTCAATCTTGACCCACGAGGTTTTTTCCCATCTTATTTTCTTCCCCCTTGTCCTGCTGAGATGGGGTGGTGGGGGGAGTGTATGGTGAAGCAGCTGGGTGGGCACCTGATGCCCAGCCAAGTTTAACCCACCATATCAGCTCAATCTCATTTCCCACTGCTCTTCTGATCAGTGAGGAAGAGTAATTGGTCATAGGTTAAATGTTGATATTTGACATGATAACAGATTTCTTCCGATCAAATAAGTGCAAATGCAACACTTAAGCATAAGCCCTCTTGACAAACAAGAGTTAATGCACAATTCCAATGTGGGTGTGTTTTAACTTTTCACAACTTTTGCTCCATAAAATGTCTATTTTTAAAAATCCAGGTCTTTTAGTTTTACCGCATCAGCTTGTTTCCATCTTTATCTTGTTTTCTTTACATGTGTAAGAAAAATGCTTTTTTTTTAATAGCTCATTTTATATCATAAATTTCAAATACATTTGCATATGAGAATCTCTATTTATTATCAAGCACAGGGAACTGAGTTTAACAAATGTAATTTAGATTTTAACATCCTATTCATTATTAAGCTAGGAAGGGCAAACCTATAGGCAATTTTCAGCTAATCACTCAACAAAGTAGAAAGGTAGTTCAGCATGTATTCATCTTTCAATATCAAGTTCTGGGCTGGGTTTGTTAAGAAGACGGCCAGTTTTCTTTCAGCTATCCAAGAATAATCATTGCAAGATTTTAAGTCGTCAGTGTTGATCTAACGACTGCTCTCAAAAACCCAAATGTTTCATTGACATCTGTGGCAGTTGAATAAAGTGAATGTTGCTTATTTTAAACAGTCGGATAACTTGCGTCAAACCCCATGAAAGTAAGTATTTCTGCAATAGTATGGTGCAAGCCATTTTAAGAATATTTCCTTAATTATTGGTAAGTTGTTTTTTTTTAATGTTTCTTTTGATTTTATTTAAGGTCAAGAAAAACTGTAAGCGGAGATGTAAATGACTGGGTTTAGCTTGTTTAATTTTTGGAAAAGGGGGGGGAAATAGTATTTTGAGCCCTTAAATATGAAGATATTTTGTTTTGCAACTTGAAATAGGTTTTATCTGTATCATGTGAAGTTTTTAATGGAGCTTAAAATGCTCCTATGTCTTCTAAGTAGAGAAAATATCTTTGAACTGTTAGACCTGTGGACATATCAGTATTGCTTTTTAATTATCATATTGCATTGAAGTCTTCTGAATGAGCAAATTAGTTCTCAGTAAAGGTAGATGGGATTTAAATACTTATCATCTTAGCTTAAAATAAGGTTATGTGATTCAGGTATTAAAATTTTAATATTGTTTCATCTTTTAAAGTCTATGAAATGTATGTGTTTCATCCTCAGAGTTTTTGAAAAAGGACATTTAAAATACAATTGCAATGATCCAGTGTTTTATTTGGCTCCATGGGAAGTACCAATTCTCCAGACACGTCACATTACTTTAATATTATGTGGTAAGCTCATGGAAATAGTATCTAGTCGTAGGGTCATAGAAAAATCATAGAAAAATTCAGGTTGGAAGGGACCTTAGGAGGTCTCTTATCCAGCCATGGGCTCAAAACAGGGTCAGCTATGGGCTGCACAGAAATANGCCTGCTGATGGGAAGTAGAGAATAAATCTTTGGTTTCTTTCACTTCTCTGCATTGCTTTTACTTGGCTTTGCTTTGCTTTCATTACACTTCCTCAATCTTGACCCACGAGGTTTTTTCCCATCTTATTTTCTTCCCCCTTGTCCTGCTGAGATGGGGTGGTGGGGGGAGTGTATGGTGAAGCAGCTGGGTGGGCACCTGATGCCCAGCCAAGTTTAACCCACCATATCAGCTCAATCTCATTTCCCACTGCTCTTCTGATCAGTGAGGAAGAGTAATTGGTCATAGGTTAAATGTTGATATTTGACATGATAACAGATTTCTTCCGATCAAATAAGTGCAAATGCAACACTTAAGCATAAGCCCTCTTGACAAACAAGAGTTAATGCACAATTCCAATGTGGGTGTGTTTTAACTTTTCACAACTTTTGCTCCATAAAATGTCTATTTTTAAAAATCCAGGTCTTTTAGTTTTACCGCATCAGCTTGTTTCCATCTTTATCTTGTTTTCTTTACATGTGTAAGAAAAATGCTTTTTTTTTAATAGCTCATTTTATATCATAAATTTCAAATACATTTGCATATGAGAATCTCTATTTATTATCAAGCACAGGGAACTGAGTTTAACAAATGTAATTTAGATTTTAACATCCTATTCATTATTAAGCTAGGAAGGGCAAACCTATAGGCAATTTTCAGCTAATCACTCAACAAAGTAGAAAGGTAGTTCAGCATGTATTCATCTTTCAATATCAAGTTCTGGGCTGGGTTTGTTAAGAAGACGGCCAGTTTTCTTTCAGCTATCCAAGAATAATCATTGCAAGATTTTAAGTCGTCAGTGTTGATCTAACGACTGCTCTCAAAAACCCAAATGTTTCATTGACATCTGTGGCAGTTGAATAAAGTGAATGTTGCTTATTTTAAACAGTCGGATAACTTGCGTCAAACCCCATGAAAGTAAGTATTTCTGCAATAGTATGGTGCAAGCCATTTTAAGAATATTTCCTTAATTATTGGTAAGTTGTTTTTTTTTAATGTTTCTTTTGATTTTATTTAAGGTCAAGAAAAACTGTAAGCGGAGATGTAAATGACTGGGTTTAGCTTGTTTAATTTTTGGAAAAGGGGGGGGAAATAGTATTTTGAGCCCTTAAATATGAAGATATTTTGTTTTGCAACTTGAAATAGGTTTTATCTGTATCATGTGAAGTTTTTAATGGAGCTTAAAATGCTCCTATGTCTTCTAAGTAGAGAAAATATCTTTGAACTGTTAGACCTGTGGACATATCAGTATTGCTTTTTAATTATCATATTGCATTGAAGTCTTCTGAATGAGCAAATTAGTTCTCAGTAAAGGTAGATGGGATTTAAATACTTATCATCTTAGCTTAAAATAAGGTTATGTGATTCAGGTATTAAAATTTTAATATTGTTTCATCTTTTAAAGTCTATGAAATGTATGTGTTTCATCCTCAGAGTTTTTGAAAAAGGACATTTAAAATACAATTGCAATGATCCAGTGTTTTATTTGGCTCCATGGGAAGTACCAATTCTCCAGACACGTCACATTACTTTAATATTATGTGGTAAGCTCATGGAAATAGTATCTAGTCGTAGGGTCATAGAAAAATCATAGAAAAATTCAGGTTGGAAGGGACCTTAGGAGGTCTCTTATCCAGCCATGGGCTCAAAACAGGGTCAGCTATGGGCTGCACAGAAATAGCAGTCTTTTTAGGGCAACCTCCTCCACTGCCTGGCTGTCTCTATTGGGAAAGTGTTTCATCTCTCTTGTTTCAACTTGTGCCAGTTTTCTCTAAACATCCTGCAACACACCACCATAAAGAGAAAGCTCCAGCTTCTCAGTCACCCCTTGTAGGTGTTGGGCACACTGCTAGTGTCCCTGAAGCTGCCCCTTCTCCAGGCTGACCCAGCCCAGGTCCCCCAGCCTCTTCTCAAGTGGCAAAAGCTCCACTTCCTTGGGGACCCTCTGTGAGGTCCCTCCAGTTGGTACGTGTCTTTCCTATGTTGTAGGACCCAAAACTGAGTGCAGTACCTAGATATAGTTTAACGAGCACTATGTAGAAGGGAACCCTTCGCTAGGTCCCTAGATCCCCTTTTCATATAGACAAGGAGGTTGTTGGCTGCCTTCGCTGCTGAGGTTCTCACAGGCTCACATGCAGATCACCACTCCAGGGCCTTTCTCACAGAGCTGCTTCTTGGTAGCTCTGTCCCCAGATGATGTTGTTGCAGGGCTTCTTCTGTCCCCTTGTACAGAACTTGGCACTTCTCCTTGTTGAATTTTATAAGGTTCTGGTGTTCCCATTTCTCCAGTTTTTCCAAGTCCTGCAGGATGGTGGCCCTGCCCTCCACCTTTTCAACTAATGTAAGATTATAGTCTAGTATTTACAGCACTGCTTTGCACAACTGATATGGTATGCAATGATATCCAATATTAGTATTCAAAATGATGACAATATAAGAAAGAAGGAAAAATATAGGAAAGATGAAAAAATAAATAGAAAGAGAGAAAGAAAGAAAGGAGAGGGAAGAAGAAAGAAAGGAAGAAACCGTTTGCAAAGATGGGAATTTTGGTTCAGCTTCACATGTAACTCTTCTAATTTTATCTATTTGATATGCTATGTTGATCTTATTTAAATTATTTGAACAATTTAAAAGACCCAAACTAAAAATATGCCTCAAATAATTTTCAAATAGTAGATCTGACTACAAAACATATACATCGGTTAGTTAGGTGAGGTCTTTTAAGTAAAATGTGATATATGCAACAATAATAAAATGTGATATATACAACAAATTTGTAAAGTTTAGAGTATAAATTGCAAAAATATATAATGTTCTATTTGTATAATGCTTCTCATTCAAAACATTATTAATCAAATAATGTCTCATAAAATCCTGTTTCAAGACTTTCATGCTAAGGGCTCCCAGAATGATTTAAAAGTGATTATAAATTGTAGAATCTTTGCATGTATGTATACATGAAACACACAAAGAAATTGATTTAAGCTTGTATTGACATAAATTTTGAGTATGGATCAGTAGTGGCCAAGCATGAATGCTAGTACTTCAAGTGGGTAAAATCATTTTAACCCCATATTGTCAAGATACTTGACTCTGGAGTGACTATTTAGAAGGAAAAAAAAACCAAGCAGAGTAATAAGAGCTGGATCAACTTTTTTCATGCTCAAGAATATTTTTGTTTTAAATTCTGAAGTGTTATACACCATTTAAGAGGTCTGATATGTAATCTCTGAATTGCCTCATAAGACTTCACGATATCTTTCCCTTTCACTAGTAAGTTATGGTTTCTAGCCTCATATGGCTACAGCATACTAGTGATGAAATCTGATATAAATGGTTATGAAAAAAAAAAGTTCAAGCCACTCCTTGTATTCCAGAGTCTGCTATTTTGCATATATAGCAACTCTCCAAAACCTGTGTATTGAGCTTCACCTGCGTCAATTTCAAGAAGGTGTAAACTGGAGGAAACACTACTGCAAATGGAAAAGTGACAATCTGCAGAGAAGGTTGTGGGGGTTTTTTTTGCAAATCAGTGCTTTTTTGGAACTCAGAATCTTTGAGGTGCTCAGAAATTCATAAAATTTGAAAGGTTAAATTCAGGAGGATTACAGGACAAGGTCTAAAGAATATTGATCTGTCGTGTAAGTAAATGTAATTCTAAAAGCTCATCCCTAAATGTTGCATAAATTCAAAGTCCTCACATTTCTGGTGTATTTGCAAGTATAACTTTTTTCTTCTTGTGCAATATTATATGTATACATAATATGCATAAAGTTATCCATTGAGTTCTTGCAGATATTTTTCTTTACTGACATTACACATCACTAAAGTAAGGAAGGAAAATAAATACACATATAAAAAGCCCATAGATATAGACTCTTTTGGATCACACTAAAATGGGCTGAGAATTTAATTCTTATTGTTACCTGAAATGCAGGATACTGCTCCTGGTTTATTCTGAAAAACATAATAGTTGCATCCAGTGTGGATGGAATAATTAGATTTGTTACTAGGGAATTTATGATCACACTAGTGCTCCTACTAGATGTACAGGTTATAGGAGTGATTGTGTTTGTAGAGTATTCTGATAGAAATTGCATGCAATGGATGTCATAAGTCACAAACAGTATGAAGAAGTTTGACACTTTAAAACCAATCAATGACCAGTGAGGAGAGTGGTAAATGTAATATATATATTTTTGTAGCATTGACCATAACCCATTCTTTTCTAAATACAGGCTACTAGCTGAATCAATACCTAATAACTTCCCAACAGCACTTGGGAGTGAAAATAATTTTAACAGTGATGATTTCTAGCTATTTTTGACAGTGTCAGAAAGTGGATATCCTGCTGGGTTTGTACCGTTCTACTCCTATGCAAACTATTTTATGCAAAGGTTTTGAAGATATCTTGGATTGTGTATTCTTTCATGGATGAAAAGACATAAAATTCTCCCTCTGTGGATCTGTACTAGCTATGTCATTATGCTGACACAACCTATTGGGATAGGAATAATTTTTCAAGACTTTATATTAATCTATAATATTCTACACTGTTAATCTACATTAAGCAAATTTGCCTAAGAACACCTGGAGAGCATTACATTCCAAGCTTTGTATTTAAAATATATGGGATATATTTTTCTCTGTGTACTTACTTACAAGTGTATTGAGTACAGAGGGAGTCTGGAACTCCTACACAGGTCAAATCTGGCAAGATAACCCCCTTTCTTGTCAATTCCAACCAACATTTTCTAATTTTACTTCATGTTCAGTGCAGATGGCAAGGGGAAGCTAGAGTATGAAGGAAAAAGTTAGATTAAAGAAACCAGGAGCTATGCTGAGGCATCTGGAAACATGAAGGAACAGCTTTCATGCCATCCAGCATGAATATACTAACCCTTTTTTGTTAAGAGTGGAAAAGGCAAGTACATAACAGCAATATCTTTTATCTTCTTGTAACAGGCAGTTTGCTAAAGTATTTTGAAGAAATGATATCACAATTTGAATAATAGAACAATATACTCATCTGCTTAGCTAACCTCTGGCCAATATCACCAACTTTCAAATGTGTATAGGCTTTCTTTAACTTCCAACATAGGTGCATGGTGCAGATGTAAGGTACCATGATCCATCAACCCTGGGTCCTTGTCTGTGAATCTTCCATTTTGNAATAGGGAATGTATTTCCTTCCTACAAAACAGAGAGGAGGGGGGTAGGAGGAGGAGAGATGAAGAGAGAGAAGAAAGGATGAGATAGGCCATTGTGCACCCAGGTCTCATCTCAGGCTGAAGCTGGTACATGGCTAAAACATAGCCTGTTTGGAGACCCCCTGCTCATGTTCTTGGAGCAAGGCTTCTTGTACTGCTATTAACACCTAGCTTATTATTCTTTACCTATATGTGTCTTAGCCATCTTCTCTACCATCATTGTGTTGAATTGTTAAATTTAATGAGTTTTGTCATACAGATGAATATTGAAATACATGAACTACATCAGATGTGCATCAGAATTGAATGATTTCTGTAACTAACCCATGGTTAGCTTGCTCCATGGGTTTGTATTTTAACATACATAAGAAATCAGATTTATTGTATTTTTATTAGAGCAGTTCTGAATAAAAAGTGTTCTCTTCTAAAATGGAAATTTAAATAATGTCTGTGAAGAAGTTCATTCTTGCCTTGTTTTGGCATTTGTAAAAGATTTAAAATCTTGTCTTTCTTTAGACTCTTCTTTAATGCTGCTGTTCCCATAGTTGAGTTTTTGCATATGACAAGGCTGTACAAATTTTCTGAATTAATTCCTTTTTCAATTTACAGAGATAAGATGGTTGTTACATAAGTGAATATTGCAATAAGTAAGATACTATTTATTTATACACTTTTTGGTTTAGACTACTTAAATATTTTTGCATTTCTTTTTCTAATAATCTGTAAATGAAGCTGAAGAGAAAAAAAGTCTTATTACATCTAGGTGGGTGAGATAGGTTTTGGAAAGTGTTCTGTGGAATTTTCACACCATATTTTTTCTTTTTAAATGAACAGAATCTTATTTTTATGAAAAGATTCTTGAAGTATCTCCAAAGTCCATGATTTTAGTAGCATATTATGATTTATGCTGAATAGTGGATTTGAAAATCAGAATGTCTGCTCTGAAGAATAGTGTCTCTTTAAACAGTAGTAATGTAAAAACTTAAAAAATAAATTACTAGGGAAATCCACAGGGAACAATTTTTCACTGATAGGTGATGGAGTTTAAATAAAACCTCTTTATTGCTGACATCTCCGGCCATAAGGTGTCATATTTTACCACTAGTAATGTGGGCTGAAATCAGCTGAGAATATTCACCTTTCTAGCAAGCTTTTAAAAGGTAAGTAAATGACCTAATTTTTCATTTCGCTGAGGTTGTTTTCCACCAGATCTTCTAAACCTAGTTTGAATGGTGCTGTATCTAAATGTACAGAATTTCATGATTAGATACAAGACATAATTAAAATAGGTGTCCCCCAGTTTTAGGGACATCTGGAGTCCCTAAATAATAAATAGGAAGGCTCTGTAGTTCATTAAACTTCTACAGCATCAAAGTAGGAGTTAATTTTCAGCCTTTCTGCTTTTGCATTGAGGTAATAATGCTTTTGTTAAATGCTAAAAGGCACAAAATGAAGGTCATATGTACCATTATATGTTAGGCTTGTCGTGATTGTGACTTAAAAATTTAAAAGATCCTGGAGCCTATTAAAACAGAGAGATTTTCTGTAGTTAAAAGAGGTCAGTGCATTATTTTCCTAGATAATTCATCAATGTCAGTAGAGCTAATGAGCATGTGGGCTGTGTGTCAAGAGTTAGAGTGTCCATGTCTCTGCTGCCGCTGCAGTCTGTGTTTCATTGCAGATCGTTAAATTAAAGGTTTGCTAGCACCTTACAAGCCACAAATAGGTCTGTGGGAGAAGAGAGAACATCTACAGTCTCTCTTGAGTGACTCTACTCATTGATGATCATGTCCACCTCATATTGCCAGCTTGTTTTGCTAGCTAAGATCAGGGGAATATTTCTGGCAAGAAGAAAATTAGGACTGAAATAGTTTTTGCTGCTTTACCCCACCATGTCTTGGAGCTAACAACTGGGTAGAATGTCTTCTTGTTACCATCTCAGTTCTTGTGGTCCATGGAAAAGGAAAGAGTCTGCTTTTGATAGATGTGGTGCTCAATTGACCTGTGTGTTGTGTAGTGGTAAAAGAGTTGTAAGTCATACAAGGGGGAAAAAAAAATCTAATAATGCAAAATCTTAATCCTAGTTAATTTACTTTATAAAATATGTATAAAAAGGAGACCTTTGTGTAGGAAGTGTAGGAAGCCTTTGGTGTATTTTAAACTACAGTGGTAAAATATGATAAGAAATGGAACAGAAACTTTAAAAAGAGCAAGTCCATGATGTTGCAAGTATAGTTTTCTGAAACATACAGATTACTTCTGAAACCACATCAGCTATTGTGACCCCTCTTCCTCCAACCCTCAGGGTTCAACTAGCCCAGACTCTATTTTTCATTAGAAGCCATTCTCTCTTTAGGCAGGAGATATTCTTGTTATTCTCTTAATTACGGCAAAAGTTGGTTTACTTTCATGGTATTTGTTATTCTAGGAGTCATCCATCTCCTCCGCTTGATACAACAGTAAATATTTCAGTGAAGTACAAGTCCCTTTCCTCTCCCTCTGACTTTCTGGGAGGGAACCCGTCTTGNCCTTAAACCACAACATTGGGGCATTATTGTTGCTACTATCCTGTAGGTTAAAACATATGTGCACAGACAGCTAAACAATTTGACCTTTTGTGGCTTGTTACTTGCTCTTGAATGACACCTGGTCTAAAAGTAGTTAATCATATTGAGGTTAACTTTGGGGTTGGCATGACTGAACCTAAGACTCTGTTATACAAAGTATAAATGCTGTGTTTTCTGTCATTCAGGTGGTCAGATCAGATCCTGCCTTTGGGCAGCTGTGTGCTATGGCTATTCAGGCAAGTGCAAATAGCCTACCTGTAAAGAAGAAAAAAATGAGCTAATAATAATCCTGCTAAATATGCCAAGTTCTCTATTCTTGTGTATGGAACAGGACTTGCTGGAAGCTTTTTTGTCTTTTACACTGGTCTCACAGCCATGTGTCTTTCATTACTTTTATATGTTTAAGGGTTTTTTTAATCTCTTTTCCAATTTCTCTGTCAGAAAGACAGTGGCTACTGCATATGCTTCTTTTGATCTTACCATTTTTGTTTAACTTCTGCAGTGTCTTCTGGGGATGTTGAAATTGCTGCCTTGTGCCTAAATTCTTGCCTTTTGTAAAGCAAATGTAGAAGCTGTACTGAAACACTGTTATTTAGTTTGTTAAATAACCGAAAATTTGCCTTACCCAGGTGCTGGCAAAACTGCTTGAAAAAATTAATTTGATTGCTGCTCAGGTACTGCCCCTACTATTCATGGGAACCTTGTTTACTGATTTGTTTCATTGTGACGGAGACTTCGTATGTCTTGAATGGGATTCACTCTTAAATAGGCTGAATTGCATTTTTACTTCTCCCAGTGTAATGAGGAGTTTTTTAAGTCTGAAAAGTGGGCTTTTCTCATCAAGAGCTGGAGGTTTGTCTGTAGTAAAAGTGATAAATGAAATGTTAAAAGAAAGTGAGCAGTGTAGTTATGAATAGTCAAATTGGGGAGAGGAAAAAATTGAGACCATTCTGAAAGAGCAAAAGCCAAAAATCAGGAAAATTTAAAAAAAATAATTATGTTGTATTAAATATTACAAATTGATGAAGACTGTTTAAAGTAGAGGCTATTTATAGTGTCTGGGAGAACAGTTAAATACGGTTTATTGCTTATGGAGTCCTCTGCTTTTGCTGCTTCAGCAAGATCTCATTGTAATCAGTGGTGTCTTTAAGTTAAGAAGACTTTGGACTGTTGGTGATACAGCAGTGATATTTCCATGTACTATTTCCATTATTTCAACTAGCAGTTGGTCATTAGTATATGAATAAAATATCTTTTCTATATTATACAGTTAAAGTGTATGAAAATAAAGGCAGCTTAGATTGTCTCATTTTTAGACCTATTACTATATAGATTATTTGGTCTAGTGGCTAATATGATGAGAAACATGGCAGTATTCCTGTATAGTACACAGTCTTTTACATTTTATTACTTAAATGTAGTATTTTAAAAAGAAATAAAAATTGCTCTTATCTGTCATGGACATGGGGGTGAAGAAAGGTCTTTGGGATCTCTGTGCTTTAATTTTGAAGTTAAAGCCTGCCACCTACAAATTGTGCTTGTTTGACAAGAAACGTTTTCTTTTTGAAGGTTTTATAGGAATATCTTTTTGACAGATTGATTGTGTAAGTCTTCGTGTTGCTCTAATAACTCCTTTTTAATGGCAGAAATTTAATTGATGTCAAACTCAGAAGTTCAGTGACAGATAATGTGCCTTCTCTTACTTTAGAGGTTAAAAATAATTGACACTTTTGTATGCATAGAATAAACTGCCATAAAAATACTAATTTCTATGACTATTCAGATAGAAAGAGATAGAAACAAATTGAAAATGGCTGGTCAGCTTTTCTTTAAGTTTTGAGACAGTGAATACGACTCAATAAATACAACTGAAATAATTAAGAAAAGTGTGATAAGCCAGTGCTTGTTATAGTTACTGTTGTAGATAGAGTAGAATTACAGATTTTAGAATTTTTAAGTTTTCTGATTATGTAGACATTTCAAAAATATATTTCAAGAAAGCAGCTGATTTCTGGACTATTGTCATATAGAAAAATGATTAGATTTCTTTTTTATTGCAGAAAAAAAATGCCACCATTAGCTAAAACACGCTGTTGTCTCATGTACAACATGGTTTTCAGACATTAAACACATCTGGGTGGAGGAGCCCCAGAGTGGAGTGAAATGGAATCCTGGGCTGTGAGTGCAGGGGAGCTCTGGGGAGGTTCTGCAGGGACAGTGTGGTCTGTGGGTGCCCTTGGGACCATGACAACTTTGCGGTGTAATTGAAAATCAGATGATTTACCAACATGAGCAGTGCCTGCAGGCTATTCTGGCTGGTGAATATTGAGTAGTAAGACATAGCACAAAAAACTGCATACCTAAACTCTTG
Organism: Brachypteracias leptosomus; assembly: GCA_013401335.1. Lineage (NCBI taxonomy): Eukaryota > Metazoa > Chordata > Aves > Coraciiformes > Brachypteraciidae > Brachypteracias > Brachypteracias leptosomus. The sequence continues at coordinate 5,473 of VYZX01020748.1, read as the reverse complement.
GGTATGAATTATATGATACTATTTTAAAAGAAGTTCAGCCTGGTTAGTGACTTTTTAGGTCACCTTTTGAGTGAACCTTCACCTCACAGAAGTTACAGATTTTCCCTATGGTTATGTTACTCCAAAATTTTTTACATTTTCTTTGTAAACAACGAGACAACTGTTAGAAATAGGACACTTGACTTGAAATGTAACTCGTCACACCTGAGTTCATCCATTTAATTCAGCCTATTCATTTATATTCCTTCTGCAGTCAGTGTAGAGGAAAAGGGAAGGCTTATCCTGACATCTTAAAGTGATATCCCGAGATAGGAAGAATTACCTTTTTGAAGGGTCTTTCAAATGACTAAAAATAACTATATTATTGTGTCTTAAAGCTAAATAATGCAAATTGTACCTTAGGTAAACCATATATATAGTTAATTTTTAGTAGCTCTTAGATAAAGTCTGCACTATAACACATATACAAAAGAAATACTGATACATGACACGTTACTTTTACTACTTCCTGATTCATTAGAGTTAAAGGGTAAAACTATTAATTTATCTTGACAATTTTTTAGTGGAATTTATGCATTAATGTGGGTATGTCTATGAAAGGCATAGTAACTGAGAGTAAATCTACGTTAATATAGTGCATTTAATGAAAAGTTAATATTTCAAATTTTTAATTAAAGCTTCCATTGAAAAACAAGTAGGTCAAATCTACATCAATTTTGAAATAATTTAGTCTTCAAACCATTCTAATTCAATCATCAAACACTATTGAGCAATATAAGCAATAAATTTTCTGGGCTATTTTGATTACAGAAAAGTGTAGAACAAAAAAAGTGAATGGTTGCTCTGTTTTAACACAAGTTTTATTCTGACTAATCTTCATGTAACAAAAGTATCTTGATTTTCAATAGTAGAGTATTACCTGAAGATGGGATTGAGGTTCAATTAAAGTATCTGGTGTGATAAGAGCTAATTGTCTGAGCTCCCAGTGGGGATATAAAGCTTTATTGACTTGCCTAAACATACATCTTTAGTCCTGTATCCAGGACATCTTCATGGGTCTGACAGATATGACATAAGATATATGGACCCATGCTGTCCTCAGGTGGCACCTGGAAGCTGAGTGGGACAGTATTCATGTCTTTAATAGCACTGCATGCCTTTGTTTAGACAACTGATTTGAGCATCTCACAATAAACTCAATGGAATCTAATATGTGATTTGTCTCATCCTTCACTAGACACAGCTATTCTACACATTCTTTACTGTGTTGATGAGATTTTCCACTGTATACTCTGGGAACGTAGACAAAAAAACCCTTTCACAAATAATTCCCATCTGCATGTGCCTTAATCTGAAGCTGAATCCCAGTGTAAGTTTCCCATCATGTGTACACTGACATTATGCAAAAATTTGTGAAATGAAAATGCAAAAAAGAAAAATATAAACCGTAACCAAGACAGGAATGTATTTATGAAAAACTATGTACACTGAAACTCGATTTCAGGTACTTCAATATATTCATCTATGTTTATTTTGCTCTCTACTCTTCCTTCTTGTCCCTTACTATCCCACTATTCATATCTCTTCCCTTATTGTTTCCTGCCCAGCAGCAGGGAGTGTTTTCCTCTCCCATAGAGACGTGTGAGAATAATGAGAAAGGTAGAGACAAAGACCTAGTGCTTCCCAAGCTCCTGAGCAACCATTAGATCAATGGTCAGGACTTTTCAGCAGGATTCAGTTGAGCTGGGTTCAAATCTATATTTCATCTGGTTAAATAAATGAAAGAGAATTTATACGGTAACCTCATCCTTTAGCCAACCACCTATTGTTTCGAAGCTGATGGTGGTCTTATTATTTTTGCAGTTAAGGTGCTTGGTCACTGAGTTTGGTTTGCTGCTGAGCAGAGGACAGGGGTGGAGGCACTGTCATGGTGTTGCAGGGTGAGGCCAGAACAGGACCTTGGCTTCAGCGGGACTGGGTGACTCTTGAAAAGGATTATCCTACTTGTGCCTTATTGGTGCAGTCTTGGTGAAGGTTGTGCATGGATGCTTAGGTGGCCAGTCATAGTCATTGTATTTCACTTTCCATAAAAAATATGCGTGCAGCAAGCGGGTGTCATTTGTCCATTGTGTTTAGGAGGAAAAAATGGAAGAACACAGACTTGGTTTTACATTCCCAAATGTAAGGTATATTTAGTTAACAACCTACAATTCTTTGCCAGTCAGCCATTTAGTCTGTTGTAAAATTTTGAATATATTTTCATGCCTCTATTGTCACGTAACGTATTTTTAAGTTCTGCATTTATCACATTTAGACCAGAATACATTACAATAAAAAGCTCATGATGCATACCTACTGCAAATTTCAAACTCGATGAGCATAACTTCTGTAAGAATCATGCATCGTTGAAAAACATAATCTATATAATCTTCAAGTGTGATTACACATAAAATGGGAACCTCAAAGTTTTACTGGCTACTGGGAATTTTTGCTTCACAAGAAATGCAAGATTAGTTGTTTATGTTTATAGCTCATTGAGACACCTGTGGCCCCAGAAGAATTCTTCATGAGACTGATAATAGCCTTTCCCTTTTTTTTACTCTGACTTTCCCTTTGTAATGGTTCAGTGCCTGGCTTCCTACATCCCTTATTAGATTCTTAAAGAAGTGGTATATTATTTTTACTTAGATGAGGATTGTCTCATCAATTAAACTCCAGATATGAATCCAGTGTTTGCATATTTCAGCATTAAATTTATGCATAACTTATTTCATTGAAAACAACCGAAATTTTTCTGTTATCAGAAATAAATTCCTGTTGAAAGTCATACAGATTTTGAAACAAAAGTATTCTTACTGCTATGTATGTGCTGATAGTTGTTATAAATCATAAATTCATAGAAGTATGATGTCTGTTAAAAGGGAAAACATTGTCTCTTTATAAACATACAGGTATATATTCCAATGGCCGTTAAGGACTTAATTGAAATTTAACAGAATTATCAAAAACATCCTGGTAAATCAAATATTGTATGGCTATTTCTCAGGGTCTTCATAACGCAAACTGTGATGTTTCTTTATGTTTACCATTGACAAGACCTGTTACAGATAGTTCAGGATCACAAGAATCATTCTAGTTTTTGACTACAATGAAGACTGCTTTTACTAAACCCACGATAACTAGAAATATTTCTATAAGATTTTCAAAACTGGTGAAAACAATGACTGAAGCACAAATTGGAAGAATTTGAAATTAAGATCAAGCCCGCTCAACACAAGCTCTGCTGAAAGTCAAAGGTAAATCTGAAATGAATCTTCTTCTGTTTTCATGAGCTTAGTCATATAAATTGCATGACATCATTTGTCTTTATAGCTCAAATTCATCCTGATGCACAAAAGTAAGAAAAGTTCCAGATCCTATGGTTGCCCACTAATTTTAAACATAGGAATAGCCCATTAAATTAAAAAAGATACAGGTAGTTGAAGTGCTTTGCTATGCTGGGGACAAAAATAAAAATTCATAAATACAGGAAATTTTAAAATGTTTTTTCCTATATGGTGTGCTAGCCATATTAGTGAAATATTTCCTTTGGTGAGTTTTGCATAAAAATTGTCTAATGATTCTTTCAGTAATATTTTAGCTGTGTGGACTCCCCAAATAGCCTCCTAAAATGCTTCTCAAGAACAAGAAAATTCTTAGTCAATAAGAGGAGAATTGTTTTTCCTCATGTAGTAGTTCCTTTCTATATCATTGTTGCAGTTGCTAGTGCTGACTCTTAAAGTAAATCTTGAATTTACAGTTTAGCGTGCACAATTTATGATGTTTGCTTGTTCAGCCAGTTATGTTTTTAAAAATTTCTTTAAAATTTGCTTCAGTTGGGAAAGTTTCCACATACTATTGTCCAGAAAGTATGTTTTGCTATCTAGGTGCTGTGCTATTTTGGGTTGTAAAAATACTAATCTGAAATGAAGACATTGGTTCTTTCTAGAATCTCTGACAATAACCTCTGTTAGCTTGACCAGCTTTGAAGGAGAATATATCCCTAGAGAATCTAATGGAAACATTAATATGTCAGCTTTAGTTTATTATTTCAATTTAGCATCTCATTTCCTAGAAAATTTTGTCTAATTAAAAGCAAAGTCTGTTGGATGTATTTATAGTTCATTAATTAGACATAAAACAGGAGTATTTTGCTAGCAAGCAATTAATAGATATTTTAAAAATATTTTTAGTAGTACGGATCAGGAAGTATCCAAAAAAGAATTTCTTTTTCATTTTCCACAAACATTTGATGCAGGGAGTACAATGCCAAAGTGGTTAAGATTGCAAGTAGATTTCCATTTAACAGATGATTTTTCTAACTGTGCTAACATATGGATGCTTTCTTGAATTGGCCGAGAACCTGCTACTTTATATGAAGATACAGTTAATTTAGCAGCCCAGGGAAAATTTGCCAGAAAATCTTTGGTCCCAGTGCAATTCAAGTGATGCATGTGTATATCACAGAAGATCAGGAAGTATGTAGCTCACAGTAAACACAAGAAAATCCCTGATATGTAGAGTTATATAATGAAGACATCCATGCTTTAACAGGAGCCCAAATATCCAAGTTTAAGAGGGTTGTTTGCTACTCTAGAGATGAGTGATGAATGGGATTTCTTTGCAAGTAATTCTTAGATAATAGAGGGGACACTTTTATGTGGTGACAATGGGAGGGAACGCACTGGTCTGGCTTATCTTTCAATTTTCCTGTCATAAAAGTGGCTTTTTACAAATAGCCTGTGCTTTATGCATCTTTATGCAAACTCATAGTGGAAGGAGGGCTTGATTTAACTGTTGAAAATAGGGAAAGTTGACATAGAAACATCTGAGTTTAACTTTGTCAGTCTATTTAAACAATTAAAAAACCCCCCTCTTTCTCCTCAGGAGATTTTTGCCTATCTCTAAAAACCCCCTTATCTTACAAAATACAGGTATCAGAGGAGGATGAGAAAGACACCTCTGCAGTTTCCATTTGCTGTATTGACTGAGTCCACTGAATGCAGTGAGAACTGAGCCATCTCGCATGTAGATGTCTCTATAGTAGGCACCTCAGTTTACCCAGATGAATCTGGAGCTGAATCCCACAGTCTAGGACATGTCAGGTGACTTCAATGTAATACAGATGTTCCTGTTCTCCTGACCTTGATCAACTGTAACAGTGTAATCACAATTACAGGGCTAATGAATCAGAATGCACTGAGCTCCATGATGCTGGGACTAGACTTCATTACCATGTAATGCTAGCTCAGCCCTCTCCACACTATCTACCTTCCCTGGTAGATCACAAGGCTGTGATATTTGTTGTAGCTGTGGGGACATACAGTCCAAGAAAGCTATCTGGCTGTAAAAAAAAAAATAATTCCACCTTAAATGGCAGCCACAATAGAATGTAGAAAATGAGTAAGCCTGTGTTTTCTTGACAAAAGAATGA
>VYZX01020747.1:0-24047 GCA_013401335.1 Brachypteracias leptosomus | reverse complement strand
CCTTAAACCACAACAGGTACAAATCTCTAGTACATTATTATACTTCTCTATTAAGAGGACAAAAAATGCACTTTATAATGTATTTGGTGTTCTATAAGTGCTACATGTTTTAGAAACAACTAGTATGTATTTAATGAACAGCCATGTGTATCCAGGTAGAATTTGCCTGCAAATTAACTGCATGTCTTGCAAAGTATTCTGAGGAGTTTTTTACTCTTCCAAAAAGGAAAACAGAAGAACTGTTTATGCTGAAGGATATCCAGGTTGAATGAAACTATTGCGAAGATTAGGATTTCAGCAACATCCATTTAGAATCTATCTCATAGTCTCTGGGGTTCTTCAGATGTTTACAGATGGAAATAAATCTACTTGAAGAAAGCTGGGCTTGCATATGTCTAGGCAAACACAGCTCTTAAATTGCTAAATTTTCCAAAGTGACCTGTGCATGATGCACCTACTATGGAAGTGAAATTGTCAGTGGCTTCCTAATGGCTGATTCAAATGGGATTCATTTTAATATGACATTCACATTGGAGGTGTGCTGTGAGAAGGAGAAGCAGGAGCAAAGATGTTGGAAGTCAGGCTAGGTGACTTTATGGCAAAGGGGCTGCTGGCTACTGATTACTTGGCTTTGAAAATATTATGGTCGCTATTAGGATAGAAAAGTGCTTCTTTTAATTTGGGAACATAAGACAATAGGAGCTGTGGAAACAGGAAGATTCTATGAATTGTGAATATAATGAAAATGTTCTATTTGAATCCCTAAATATGGGAGGTCTTTTCAGACTGCCTTAGTTGGTTTTGTATGATCATTTAAAAACACACCATGCTGACACCTAAATAACTTGGTAAAAGAAACTCAATGAAACAAAGTGCTTGCCAACCCTTCAATAAATGTAGTTACTGACTAATAGTTTTGATTAAAGCTGATTTACTTTCTTTAGGCAGAAGTAAAAATGCTTTTAAGAGGCTTGATTAGAAGTGATGTCTAATGGAAACTACTGCTGAAGATTAAGAAAACTAAGGGACACGTGGGGTTTTTCTTTCATTGTGGAATGAGCAAAAACAGATATGTAAAACAGATGGGGTATATTAAAGTTAAGCACTACAGCACCTAAATTCTGAATATTTGGCTCCCTAAGAAGCAAGAATGCCAAGTTACATTTTTCTGAAGTGCTAAGTGTAACTATAAGCAGGATTTAAATTAGGTAGTGGGAAGCACATAGGTCTGTTCAACCGGGAAATAGTAAAGAGAGGGACCCTTTTACAAAATCTTCTGCTTCTCTGGACTAGAGAGACCTCATTTACAGCTGCCAAAGAATCCACCAGAACCAAATCTTTCCTTGAAACTAAGTGGATACAATTGTTCTTGACAGACTTACTTTTTAAATTTCAGCTGTAAGAATTGAGCACGTCTACATCCAGGCCAAGTACTCGTAAAAAGCAGGGGACTTTCATGTAAGGACTTTGGTAACTTACAGGTTCAAGATGATACTTTTACCTGTAAGCTGTACGACTTAAAAGTTAAGGGCTGCAGTGTCTAATTTATAGGTGTTGAAATAATCTAAAGACTTTAATTCTGAATCCAGACTCCATGCTGTAAGGGTCTTTTCATGAAGACCATCTCACCATCTTTTTTTAAGTGGATGCTGTTGCAGCTACTCAACACTTACTGATTAATAGTCAGCTGCTCTATGCACCTTCTCATTACATTTTGCTTCTGTTGTCAAACATAAATCTCAAATGATGTACTAACCAAGGAGAGATGTTCCCTGTCACGGTTCTGCTAGCCTTTCGTTATGTTTCTAGGTGCATGAGATACTTTTATTTCTTTTCTTTCCTGCAAATTACTATGTTAGACTCTCAGCAATGCACAAAAGATATCTCCAAGTCCAGTACTGCAATTAATAACTCATTTTGTTGCTATTGGTCTGCTTGGACTCTGGATCTCACTAAACACAGCACAGTTTTTTTGAAGTGTATTTCTACTTGTGCAGAACTATGTTGATATTTGTGCATTCTGGGGAAATGCTGCAGTGCTTGGATGGGATACTCTGAAGAGCTGCTGCAGACAGCAGCATCAGCAGATGATGCTGCAGTGCCCGTCTGCAGAGGGAAAGGCTGACTAATTCAGACTCTCAAGCTAAAAAAGGGAGAATTTCCAGAGTTGTTCTGTGCCTTGTACAAGGAATGAGTATGAGATTACAGGGTGAGACCAAGAAGGAACAAGAACATAACGTGTATTTCTGAATCAAAGTGACATGTTACACCGTAAATCCCTTAGATAGCTCTCACTGAGCTATTATGTGTACATAGTGTAAATTAGTGTGTAGATGTGTTATTTCTGGAAAGGCACTGTGCTGAAACATCCACTTGTTACTACGGGTAATAACGTCAGGAGCGTGTAGTAATAATATAGGTTTCCAGTTCTAGAGGTAGCTTGGTCAGCAGCTGGAAAGGAGTTACATCAGGAAGGGTAACCATGGGGCAAGCAGTTTACAAAACACTGGCCTAGAGGCTTGTTTACTGAGAAAAGCCTAATATAAATAGACAAATTCCACCCTACGAAAAATGACAAAGCAATTGCACTGAAGGAAGACCACATACTAGCTTGGATTTGATTGCTGTGGTTATTCATAATCAAATAATAGTTGAGCAGTGAATGGACACTAATCATCCTTATAATGTACTGTGTCATTCTGCAGCAAATTACCAGGTATCTGATAGATGGTATTTAACCTATGTAAATGTGCATGTCCATATCTTTCATACTAAAAGTGCCCCCCCCCCAGCTTCTCGGTAACAGCTTGGATTTAGTTGTTCAGATAAAAGTTAGATACTTTTAATCCTACATTAGATCTACCTACTAGTTGAGTCATCCATTTGTACTACTGTGGAAGGTGAAGAGATGAGGTCTTTTTTAATCTAGCTTCCTAACAAATCAGGGCTAAAACCTAATGTGTATGTATGGGTATTAGTGGAGCTCTCACTTCTTTCTGATACATACCAGAATATGTGTAAGAATGTCTTTAATGTTCTGACATTTTAAAGCAAAATCAAGAAAAGCATGAAAAACTAAGTGTTCAGCAAACAAAAGGAAGATCAAAATGGTTGAAAGAAGGAAATACTTTAGTAGAAGAACTGTTATGAAAGTATTTCAAACCTGACCATTCTAGTGTCCTACAGAACAATGGAGAAAAGAAAAAAAAAATCAGGAAAATAGAAACTTCAGGTTTTAACTAATAGAAACATTTAAGATCTGATTCTGTGCCTGTTGAACTAGTCAATTATGCTATTAATACATAGGAAAGGGCTGTAGGGTTTTTGCCATGACTGACTAGGCTGTAGTAATTAGGTATGTTTTTGATGTCACACTGGGGTAACCCACAGCTCACTGTCATTTGAATATAGCAAGGCCTTTATAGCGACAAATTCAATCATTAGCCAGTATGGAAAATATCATTGTGTGAGCCAGCACACAGATTTTTGGTTACTCTCTTAGTGCATATTTTAAATATACAGCAGCACAAAGTAATGAAAGAAATACTGCTGTCTCATGCCACGTAGCTTTAGGAAACATAGAGGGTTCTGTGAACAGGGAAAATGCAGTTCAGGACTTGAAGTCACAGTGCATGCTTTGAACAGAAAGCAAGGGCTAGTATGTTTAGGTCACATTAAATGGCTCACAAACTTCTCATTTTCAGAAAAATTGACAAAGCTTGCCTGTTGATTTATTATTCATATCCAGAGTGCTGCTTTTTCAACAAGATGGTAAATACAATTTCTCTGGCCCAATCAGCCTCTCCGGGGTCCTGATGAAGTGATAAGCACAATGGAATTCAGGAGGATTAAGGAATGAGGCGGAAAATGAAAGCTGAGCTGTGTTTCTGCATGTTGCCTTGCGTGAAGCAGCCACAGAGAGATAAGAGCCAAGTAGTACAGAAATATCTGCATAAACCCTCTTGTAATGGAAGCTTGGGTCTCTGTCAAAACCCTCTTTCCAGGGTGAATGATTCAGGTTCTCAGTTACATAGATCTGTGAAGTTAATCCTTTCTTAAATAATTCTTCCACTTATATTTATTTAGAGAGTGTAGTCACTACATATTGAAAAGATAGTAAAATCCTCTTCAGATCAGGCTATTTATTTACCAATATCTCTGGAATTCTCAGGACTATTACTTTTATATGTATTAACTCCCTGGTGTTATTATAGCTCTTGACTGAAATTTTTTAATTTGTAGGAATATGACTTAGCTGGGATGGAGAACAGAGTTGTGGATCAGAACCGTTTGCTTCTCTGTTCATCTCCCTGTGTACTTTCTGTGTGATTTTGTCACATTAGCTATATGCACCTGTGTTTACCCATGTGTAAAATGAACATAATATATTTCAGGGGTTCGGTGAGATTACATTATGCTGAACACTCTTTTGAGATGAAGGGCTGTCAAAATACCTGTATCTAGCTTTACCAAGCAACCTTGATAGGCAATGATCTGGTTGCTTGGTTTCATAACTGACCCTAGATGAAATTTGAAACATTGTTGGACTGAGGCTATGTTGTGTGGTCATTACTGCTTTATAGTATGGTTTGCAAAGCCTGGAAAAAGTCTGAAATTGATAATCTGAGAGACAGTTGTACCTTTTCTTAAGTACTACATCCAGATTATATTAATTTTTCCATCAATGTCGCAACTACAGGATGAAGATTTTTTAAAGCATTGATCTAGTAATAAATTTACCAAGTGTCTGCCAGAATCCCAGCAAATATTCCCTTTTCTAGCTCCAGTGATACCTGTCACACCTGATTTCAAGATATTTTAGTTTATTTGTAGCCTGAGTTACTTCGTAGCACTTTAGTGTACCCTTAAATGTTGAAATCTAAAAAGAAGACTGTGGATTGTAGGAGAGAAGTGCCCAGGGGAGGCCCTGTGTAGTGAGTCTATTAGCTGGAAAGCTTGCAACATCTTTAGAAAAGAAATCTTCTGCTAAGCAGCCTGGGGAATCTGTCCTGAGTATGTTTTCTCCTTGGGTTTCACTGCAGTAAAACATTTAGTTTGCTTTGCAGGTGTTGGTAAAAAGGAGATAATAACATGCTGTTAGAGAACTAGTGTCATATTACCACTGTCCTGTTCCTCACACACAGAGAAATCTCCCTGGCTAAACCTTCTGTGGGATTTTGAGATATATAGGATCATAACCCATGAGTGCTTAATTTCTACTCAGATATGAGATCATTGCTGGCTACTGTGTATTAATGTTTTGTTACCAGTGAGCAGCATAAAAGGATAGGAAGATGGAAAGAGGCGTTCCATAGTGATATTTTATTTAGACCTCACTAAAGACTGTTGCAAATTACTTCTCAAAATTGTAAATTATTTCTTTATAGGACTCACAAACTCAACTGATACCCTGGAATCTCTTTTCTGTGGCCTAATAGCCTTTCTAGTAAAGCTAATAGCAAAATTTCTATCAGCTTCATTGGTGGAGGGTAAAACTTTTTATTCATATTGATATTAAAAATTAATAGGAAATTTGCCTAGTGAAGCCTTGAAGATGAGACCTTGACAGTGTTCAGAGAACAAAAGCATTACTGTATTAATTTCCTGAGAAATTGTGGATGTCCAGCACTTTTTCAGGAGGTGCCCCACGCCTTGCAGAAGTGCATGTTAAGTAAGGACCTTCGCTTTTGGTCTCAGCAGAAATAAGAGAAACCAACAATTTTCACTTTTAAACAAGCACAGTTCCTAAGGAAGGAAACCAAGGTGGCAGCCCTTGATGTGCCATTCAGAGAAGGGAACTGTTTCTCTGTGTGTAAAGTAGCCTTGCAGTTCTGCAGAGAGCAGTCGTTTTTCAGGAGAAAACCTGGCTAACTTTAGTGCATACAGTGCTATTCTTTTAGCTCAGTGAAGAGTTTAAGAGATCTTCTAGACATCTTAATAAGACTCAGTTCAATGATGTAAAACATTTGCTGAAAGGTACATCAATTCCAGTACACTTCAGTAGAAACAAAACTAGATAAGGGGTGAGGACTTTGCCTAAGGAAAACAACATGTCAAAAACTTAAAAAGGGAGAATAGTTTTACACTGTCTTATATATGGAATTCTGATGAAGAGTGGGGTACCTGGGTACCGTGCTTCAGGCCAAGTTCAGACACAGAAATCCTTTCTTGCACTCAGGCACTTACTCTTTCATTGGATTCATATTCATTCCTAACATGCTTAAATATACACCTGTCAGATGTAAAATTACATTTACCTGCTGCTCACTCTCTCTACTACTTGCTGAAGGTTAGTGCTAATGCTTTATTCTTTTTCCATACTAAAAAGCTACAGGTGTGATAATAGACCCATTCCTAAAATTATTTTCCTGATAGAGCATTGCTGCTCTTATGCTAAAGCTGTTCATTAAACAGCTGGAGAACAGACAAGAACTGAGCAGTAATGGTTGGAAGAGAGCTGCCCATGAAGCTCTGTCTTTGTTAAAACATTAGAAGAGTCTGTGGAAAGATTTGAGAATACCAGTTCAGCCAGGAAAAACATTGTTAGTAGACATGTCCTTCATGTTGTAAGTGTAGCTTGGCAAAGGCATGCTCATTAGTTGGATGATGGTGGCGGGGATGATTATTTTTTCTAAAACCAGATGCTTATTTGATCTTCATTACAAAGAACTCTCCTGTATTTGATAAACAAAGCTGGCAGGACTTGATCCTCTAAAAGATGAGGTGCCAGAGACAGCTCACTATGAGGGAGAAAACACCAACAGCTTCCAGGCACCTAAAGCCTCTGTTTGATCCAGCCAGATATCTTTTGGAGGAAAAGGCCTCTTTTACAGTATTTTGGAGAGATCTGTGTCCTCTGCCTGCCAGGACATGGAATTACAAAGCTAATACTTGATTCACTGTTTTTCAGCCTTTCAGAGATCGAGAAAATTTTGTTCCTCTTTCATTGAACACAATTTACCTTAGGCATGTGTTAGTGGGTGCAAAATGTTTAATGTGTCAGACTGCAGAAAGATAGTGGGGGAATAGTAAAGGTATCTCTTTTCTTCTGCATGTATGTAAACTAGTAGGAGACTTACTTAAATGTTTACAGTTATGTTACTGCAAGACCATGAAAGGACAAACAATTTTCCCAGTAGAAACTAATAACTTCAATGTGGGTAAAAGTTTGAAATTGAAAGTTGGCATTATTCCTTTAAAACAACCAAAACTTCAGTAAACGAGGAAAGTTTTAAGGCATAAAAATTAAATCACTGTCAAAACATCCATCTCTATTGGATGATATCTGATTGTCAAGTAATCTGCTTGCTGGCACCAAAATGGGAAAGTTTACCAGTCTCTTCCATGGGAATGACATTGACTCCCAGATGTGATCAATGCAGGTTGTACTTGTCCTTGATCTCTGTAATTTACCTGAGTTGATCTGCTGTGTTCTGTGCTTGACTGACATTTTTTCATACGAGACTTGGTTTTACAGAATAGATAGCTTTTCTCACAAGACTGCGAACAAGACTGTAACCTACTCTCTTGATTACATTTTAATCACTAGACAGAGACAAAAAGTCCATAGTTGTTTGTTTCTTTTAGTTGCCCATGGAGTTTTGAAACTCCTGCCACTTTATTTCATTTGGCTATTGCCCTTATATATGCACCAACCCCCTTTTTATTTTATGGTTAACTGGTGAGTTTCGTAATTTCTGTTTAAAAAGAAAAGTCTAGGGGATGTTTTGAAGTTTGAGTATTAGCAATGTTTCAAATATTCCTCCAGATGTCATGTTTGCCATTGGGTTGCATCACTAAAATGTGGGCCTGTTTTTGATGGCGAAAGCAACTGCAGGGGCAGTGTATGGTGTATATATCTGGATAGACATTTTTTCATTAGTTTCAGAAGACCCAAGTGCTTTAAGTTTTAGGGATAAGTCATTCTGGATAAGAATAACCACCCTGAAATCTGGTATAACAAAAAAACTTGAATTAAGAGTCAATGCATTAGTGCCAGTGATTATGTCCAATAACAAAGATTTCAGTGTCCTATCAATTATCCTCCAAGGTGTCTGCAAAATATATAGCTCTTTCTTCTTTCTTGCAGCATGTCTTACATATGTATTTAAATCACCCAAGGACTGGATTCTGAGATGATCTATCTGAACAATGTCACCTGAATGCATATTTAATGACAAAATATGAGATTGTTTCTGAAAATAAGCATTTTGTGTCATGTTAATGAAACTACTTTGAAGCTGTTTCCCTCGTGTTTATATAGCATGTAGTGCAATTGAGTCTGTTTCCTAGGTGCTATATTCATGCAGTTAACAAATACATAGCATACAAGTGTTTTGAATTAACTTTATGTAATGTAGATGTAATTGCTCATCCTCGCAGCCTTTAGAAGACTTCACTATAACTACAGATACATTATTACCTATAAAAACGAGAAATGATGACTTTTTGAAAATGATGGTTAAGTCTGTGCTGTTAAAGCTGCCATGAAAATTCAGAGTGAATGTCCTGATCTTCCACACTCTGAAACCCCCCAGAGCTCTCACTGGTGTCCATCCAGCATTTTGAGAAAAGAAGCCTTTGATCTTAGGAAACAAATATTTTAAAATGTTGACTTTCAAAGTTAACTCCATTGATAATCCCATACTCATATGTAATATATATATATTTTAATGGCAGACTAGGGCTAAGATTAAATGAAATGAAAAAATTATCTGTGCAATTCTTACTGTAGGTGCAGACTGCATATATATTTCTTGAATTTTACTTAATTTCTGAAGGAAAAAAATGCAGGCAAAAACTGTTGCAACTTCCACTGAAGTCAAAGAACTTGTGCAGAAAGCTAAACATTTGGGTAAATTCTGTAATTTAAAGGAACAAACGTAGGACAAAAAGTGCTGCTACTATACCTGGAGCTCTTCCTCAACTTTATTTAAATAAAGTCACTGAAAGTGACCTCTGAAGAACTCTTAACTACCTAATGCTCATATTATGAGCCAGCTGACAATTACAAACTTCATTGAGTGGCCCTGAATGTATGACCCATATCACTATCATCTTAATTTATGTGTAGCTTAATAATGTCTATAGACCTCTTCTGGTGATCATCCTGTGCACACCCATATGAAGATGGGTGTCCTATCTGAGGGAGCCTCTCATAAGAAAATTGGTACCAGAAGCATGTAGGGAATACAAGGTAAGGTATTAAGTAATGTACATTGATTAAAATGAGCAGATTCCAGTGATAAAAATAAATTTTTCAGGGGAAACAAATTTAATTAGGTTTCAGCAATCTAAGTATGTTCAGTGAGCACAAATAATGCTATAGAGACATACTCACCTATATTCGTGTGTATGTGTTTAGCCATTGAGTGCACTTAGGCACAAAAAGAAGCACAGTTTCTGGTGCTGCTTTAATGTTCTCATGTGGGAAAAGTTATAATCGGACTACCTCTGATGTCAGTCAGTGAAATGCATTGTGTCATCAGATTCTACAACACAAACTTACATTTTTTTATGAGCTGTACAGCAAATATCTGTACAACACAGACATTAAAATACCACCTGCTGACTGGAGGTTTTATATTTTCATATACTATTATTATAAACAAAATACAACTTTAAGTGACGGATATATTCTGCACTGATTTATGTTGTGTAGTCAGTCCTGTTAATATGCCCGGTTTCTGGTGTAATTCTGCTAGAATCAAAATGTTAACGTAAGTATGGCTACACTAGGAATGAACTAAATCCACTAGGATTACACTAAGTGGATAAGATTTTTGAAATAAATACCCATTTGTGTATTATGTCACCATTTAAAAAAATCAAATCAAAACCTAATTCTGCAGTTCCTCTTACGTACAGAAGAATGAGTGCTGTTGTGAATGAGGGCAGCAACCTGGGCACTAATCTTTGGAAAAGTAGTAGATTTGTGCTGTGTCCCAGGTTCACTGTGGTACCTCTCTACTATGGTGCTGGCTGGATTTCAGTGTTGATGTAGGGTCAGAAGAATATCTGTCCTTAGCCTGACTTTGCAGTGTGTCTTTTGACACACTCTTCTCGAGCTTTTCTGGATCTGCTCCCTGAATCAAGTATCTAGCATGTCACAGTATTATTTCTTTAAACTTGGTTACATTTTGACATTACGTTTAAGCTGGCTAGTTTACATATAATTACCCTTTTAAATGGAAATCACTGATTTGCCTTCAGCCATGTCTCCTGAAGCTGTTGCAGATCAGGTGGGTGAGAACATAGTTCCAATGGAAGTGATTTGTTATGTGCTGATAGAATGTAAACAGCTTCCAAGCTCTGACATACTGTCTCTAGTTGTCACTGTCCCTGAGCCCGTTATCATCATCAATGCCATCTGAGGCCTTCTAAAAAAGGTGACTGAACCCAATATCAGTTTATGTATTTTCTCAAATTCTGAATTTGTATTTCTGTAGATTCTGCTGCAGAACCTTTTCCCCTAAGGAATTTTGTCTCTCTAGATTCAGAGTCTATCGCCAGCTTTACAACCCAGTCTATTTTCTTTGATTGTTTACAGCTTGGTATTAAGTAAACCATTGACACAGTATACATACCAGCATGTTACAGTAATTCCAGAGTAGAAAAATCCTTTCTTGTAGTGTGGCAATTTTCCCCATTTTGGTGTCTGGCTGTAAATGAAATCAACCAGATGGTCCTCGCTGATCTGTATTGTGTGCGAGACATCTCAGTGCTTTTATGTTAGGGCACAGATTTGTCTCATCTAACAGTGGTAGAGAAGCAGCTCTTTTGTGTGTTTATTTGATGTTTGTGGTTCAGATGGCTGGCAGCATGCACAGGCCAAGAATGGCAGTCCTCCAGATTTAATATGATGCTGAGGATGACTAGTGAAGGGAGCTGAAATGAACTGAGGAGGAAACTTGAAAGTTGTGTTGTGATATTTTGTTAAAATGTTATTTTCATATGGAGCTTGACCAGAGTTAGGGAAGAAAACATGATCTATCAACTGTTTTGTCAAGATCCCAGGCTAGGGGAGGACTGAAAGTGGAAAAGGCTGTGTTCCTAGTGACCAAGTGTTGCCCAGCATACCCATCTTTGACCAAACTAGAGCGGACTTGAAAGACTTTGATTGGAGTGTTGAGTAGCATTGCTTTGTCGGACAAATAAGGAAGTATGATACTATGATATGAGAGCATGTTGAACAGAAAATGGGTAATCTGTAGAAGGAAAGGATTACTGGAGTGTAAGAGAAGGGTTTCAGAGAGGAGGAATTTTGAGGTTTTTCTCCTTGTCACCATAACTAATATATAGCCATGCCTTTCAGGTGTGATGATTTGTTATGGAGACAAAAAATCCCACTTTCCCCCAAAACCTGTCTTCAGTTCTCACTTTTCTGAATTCTGGAAATATCCAAGTTAAATTTCATTTGAAAGAATCAGGATTCCTTGCTTACTATCTGTTTAATTACAACTGAAAGTAGTTTTTGTTGTAACCTTCCTAAACTCCTAAGTGGTGCTATTTTAAAATGTAAAAATCATAGTGACTGGGAAGCTACCTGCATTTTCAAGCACCTATAAAATCCAGATCTCTACCATTTCTTCTATGTTTTAGTGATTTTTCTGGAAAACCTGAAAAATGGAGGCCAAACACAGGAATCCAGAGGACACCTAAGTTTCTTGACTCTTTATATTTGAATCTGTACTTGTTGCAAATAGAGATAAGTAGCTCCCAATTTAGGCTTGTATAGCATCCCTGTAATTCCTGTAGCTTTTAATTTAGGCATGTAAGACATATTGTCAACTGAATTAAGCTTATAGTTCAGGAGGAAAGGTGCAAAGAAATAGTGAATCATTATTTTATATCACTTTTTAACCATAGGTTTCCAGGTTTGTAAAATAGTTTGGTTATTATTATCCTTATTTTACAAATGAGTAAACTGTGTCATCGTGTCTCCCACAAAACAGACAGCACCAGCTATCAAAATAGGGGTTATTGCAGTGAAAGTTGCCCAGCACTCCTTCTAACAAAATACTAGTTTGATTGTGGATTGGGAGTATAATTACTACACAACACATTCCTAGACCTTAAGGAAAGATGAACTAACGTGGGCATATGCTCATTCATAAAGGAAAACCTCCTACACAAGAGTGCCCAAAGTATTACTCAGAAAAGGGGGGTGAGGCTCACTCATTCTACTGTCACTCAGTCTATGGAAGAACCCTTGGATGGCATATCCAAAGAGAGGGTCTGAATCCCAGGCCCGCTGCTCTGTGAAGAACCAACTCAACTAGTTCTTAGGTGGTGCTCTATTTATACCCCAGTTGAGGGTGCACTGTGGTCATTCTAATTGTTTGAGGGGGCAAGACCCAGAGGTGCCAGTTAATCAATTTGAGGTGCAGTTTAAGGGCTGAGGCTGCCAACTGCTTTGGCATGCTCTGGTTTTGCCCTGTTTTGTCAGTCGTGGAGGCTGCACGTGCCATGCATGGGAAAGGGATGTCCTTCCAAGCAGGCTAGAGGCACAACTGGGAATAGAAAGTAAGTCTTTAAACGGACAGTTTGCTTAAACTATATATTCTCTATTAAGATCACAAGACAGTTTTCCTTCTGTAGTCAACCATATACATAAAAAAAGTGTACTATAAATACCAGTAGTAATGTTTATCTAACTTGAGACACTCACAGCTTCACCACAAACTTAACAGTTTGTAACAGTTTGTAAGTTTCTAGGAACTGTAAGAGTTTCTAGCAACTGCAGCAGTTTCTATTAGCTATCTGCCATTATTATAAATTCTGACAGTAAATACATATTGTTTACTGAATCACACAAACTTCTTGGGGAAGGGGTAAGCTCTTCACTGTGAGAAGAACTGTCTTATCTTGGTAGACAAGAGGAAAAGATAAAAATTTGGGTTTAAAACCAATTTTTCAAAACCAATAGGTGTTTGACCCACTCCCATTTCCTATTTAGAGTGTGCCTGATTTCTCATAGCATTTGAGAAAGTGTGGTAATGAAACTTGTACTCATGTTCTCTCAGCAAGAGCGACAGCAGAAAGGCTTTGTGTGGGCCAGGCTGGGATGATGAATGCAAGAGAAGAGCCAGAACAGAAAACTTCTGAAAGCACTGATGTCATGAATTTTCTTTCCCACTCTTGGTTTAGATAAATAAAACCAAATATATCTTCCTTAAGAGTTCAGCTGGTATCTTTTTCTTGACAAAAAGATGCTCTCTAGTGATTCCTTACCACCTTTGTTGTATAATTGTGCTTAGATTTGTCTTTCATATTCAAAATAGACTATTGTCCTAGTGTCCAGCTGTTATTTTAAGTAAATGTTCTAGAAAGAAGCAATAGGAAAAAACTTCTGATTATTTTTTCTACATTTCCTTACACAAGCTGAACCTCTGCTATTCTGTTGCACTCTTTACAAATTATGTTTGCACATTAAATCACTTACCTGTCATTTATGTGGGTTTTTATGTATGCAAGTAGAGTTTGCTACTTAATCCCCTGTTTACTGCAGAGATACTTGGGAAGATTCAAGGTAAGTGGGATAATTCAAGTTAAGCAGAGAGTCCTTCCCCTTCTGATTAGGATCCTCATGAGGAAGAGAAGAAAGATCTTTTTACCCTTTCTTAGTAATCTAATAAAATTACAGATTTTTCATGTATTTGCTGACATACGAAGTTCACAGCTAAGCATTGTCTAGTTGCAGTCAGTGAATTATCAATCCTGACTGGGAAACCAGAAAATGGGGAAGGAATGCCTTTAACAGTGCACATTCTTCTTGGTTGCCTGAGCTCACCTTCAGCTGTCCAGCCAGTATGTCTCTGAGACAGACTGAGGCTTTGCTTCATGCTGTAGTATATCTTTTGGAGATCCACGTAGTAAGTGCATAGTTTTACTTCAATGCATTAGCAAGAGAAAAAACCTTGCCAGGATTCTGTTATAAATCCCTTTGATTAATAAGGTATTTACATTATGGAAATTAGCTCTTTTCAGTGCATGGAGCCCTTAGGAGCTTTACTGTGTTTTAGGGTCAATATTGATGTTAGAAATCAGCTCCACAGTTTGTAGAGGAGAAGCATCTGCTGAACTATGACTGAGTTCATGACCATAGTCTTTGCAAGTATATGTTCTGAAGAATGGCACTTTCTTATGCATTCCATTTTGGGAAGATGAGAAAAATCTCAATTATTTTAATTGCTGGGGAAAGTATTATAAATGATACATAAAAGTTTAGATGCTCTAATAGGGGTAAAATGAAGTTATAAGGCTGACAGGCAGAAGAGTAGAAGACATTTGTACAGGAGGAACATTGAGAGATTTTCACTTAATAAAAAGTTCTTTTTTAGCTTTCACACACTCTGAGTGTTCTCCAGATTTGCATTGGCATTTCTTTTCCGGGCACTAATGTGCCGATTGAGAGAATATTCTTGTTAATGAATGACATTGAGCTGATGACAAAGCAGAAAGTGAGTGCAGTAAGGAAAAAAATGAAACAGGATAGCACAGTTAAGATGCAGCACCTGCTGTGAGTGCCATGAAAGGCTGCTGGAGACCAGGCAGCTTCTGAACAAATCATTTTCTGAGGGAAGCTAAAAAAATCCCTCCCTGCCCCAAGGCCCTCTTTCCTCCCTNTGAATTATCAATCCTGACTGGGAAACCAGAAAATGGGGAAGGAATGCCTTTAACAGTGCACATTCTTCTTGGTTGCCTGAGCTCACCTTCAGCTGTCCAGCCAGTATGTCTCTGAGACAGACTGAGGCTTTGCTTCATGCTGTAGTATATCTTTTGGAGATCCACGTAGTAAGTGCATAGTTTTACTTCAATGCATTAGCAAGAGAAAAAACCTTGCCAGGATTCTGTTATAAATCCCTTTGATTAATAAGGTATTTACATTATGGAAATTAGCTCTTTTCAGTGCATGGAGCCCTTAGGAGCTTTACTGTGTTTTAGGGTCAATATTGATGTTAGAAATCAGCTCCACAGTTTGTAGAGGAGAAGCATCTGCTGAACTATGACTGAGTTCATGACCATAGTCTTTGCAAGTATATGTTCTGAAGAATGGCACTTTCTTATGCATTCCATTTTGGGAAGATGAGAAAAATCTCAATTATTTTAATTGCTGGGGAAAGTATTATAAATGATACATAAAAGTTTAGATGCTCTAATAGGGGTAAAATGAAGTTATAAGGCTGACAGGCAGAAGAGTAGAAGACATTTGTACAGGAGGAACATTGAGAGATTTTCACTTAATAAAAAGTTCTTTTTTAGCTTTCACACACTCTGAGTGTTCTCCAGATTTGCATTGGCATTTCTTTTCCGGGCACTAATGTGCCGATTGAGAGAATATTCTTGTTAATGAATGACATTGAGCTGATGACAAAGCAGAAAGTGAGTGCAGTAAGGAAAAAAATGAAACAGGATAGCACAGTTAAGATGCAGCACCTGCTGTGAGTGCCATGAAAGGCTGCTGGAGACCAGGCAGCTTCTGAACAAATCATTTTCTGAGGGAAGCTAAAAAAATCCCTCCCTGCCCCAAGGCCCTCTTTCCTCCCTCTTCTCAGTCTCTTTCCTATGGATTACTGTCTTCGTGTGTATGTTTTCTTTGGAACATTGTTAACAGCTTGTAATACAGAGGTTGCACACAAACAGTTTTTGTTTTAGATTTATATCTAACTAGGATTTTCATTCTTTGTGTCCCATCAGTTTTCAAACTAACATATTCTCTCTGAGCCCATCATATAAACTTCCAGCAAGCTCTTCTGTGAATATCTAAGATGTGTTAACAGCTGTTTAAAAGGCTCTAACCACATCCTTTCAAGTAATAGCTCCAAAGGCCTTTGTTACACTTGCTTACCAGTATCACAAAAATCTTTCCCTAGGAAGCCAAAAATGGCATTTCTAAAGCTTGTCTTTAGCAATCCATTGTGTCTCAGCTAAGAATTTCCCCCTTTTTATTAGTAATGGAATTCTTTCCTTTGCAAATGCAAAGACATTTTGGCAAAAGATGGCACTGATATCCTCTGCCACCTGCCCCCATAAAACATCATTTTTGGGCACTTAAAGACAGGTACAACAGGCATCTCATTTCCTAAGTGGGCCTGGTACCACTCTGACAGATGGGCCTATGGGGGAACAAATGTGTTTCAATCTTGAGTGTTTCAGGCACTGAGTTCCACTAAGGAGATTTAGACTGCTCAAAGAGATAGGTGACCTCTGGTTCTCCAGTCATAAACAGAAATGTAATTCTGGCTTCTGGTATAATGTAAAGCATGTTTTGGTGCTTGTCAGTAACAACTAGTATTTTGTTCACAAGCATGAGAAGGAGCATTTTGATTGTCCTATTGCTGATTTGAAGACCATGTCTATGGAACTTGGCCTGAGTGTTAGTGGAGGTTTACAGGAGTGACTTTACATTGGTCTGTACTGTTGCTTTTCCAGAAGACTTGAACTCTTTATTAGGATTTCAGAACATTTAGTGTGCATAATCTAACTTGGGTTACTACTCTCCATTCAGTAAGTTCACCAGCTATACTGAATTGCTTTTTAGGATACTTGCATCCAGAGGATAGTTGGTTGTCAATGGCTTGATATCTAGGTGGAGATCAGTGACAAGCGTCGTCCCTCAGGTGTCTGTGTTGAGACCAGTATCATCAAAGACATAGTGGGATTGAGTGCACACTCAGGAAATTTGCAAGTGACACCAAAGCTAAGTGGTGCAAGGTCCTACACACGGGTTAAAGCAACCTTCAGCATCAATACAGGCTGGGAGATGAGGGGACTGAGAGTGGGCCTGTGGAGAAAGACCTGGGAGTACTGATAGATTAAGAATGAAATGAGCTGGCAATGTGTGTTTGTAACCCAGAAGGCAAACTGTATCCCAGGCTGTATCAAAAGAAATGTGGTCAGCAAGTCAAGGGAGGTCATTCTTTCCTTCTACTTCACTCTCTTGAGACCCCACCTGGAGTACTGCATTCAGCTCTGGAGTTCTCAGTACAGGAAAGACATGAACTTGTTGGAGTGGGTTCAGAGTAGGGCTACAAAAATGATCACAAGACTGGAACACCTTTCCTCTGAGGGAAGGCTGAGGGAGATGGGGTTGTTTAGCCTGGAGAAGAGAAGGCTTCAGGGAAACCTTACTGCTTTTTGATGCTTAAAGAGGGCTTATAAGAAAGGTGGGGACAGACTTTTTAGTAGGGTCTGTGGTGATAGGGCAAGAGGTAATGATTTTAAACTAAAAGAAGGGAGATTTAGACTAGATATAAGGAGAAATTTTTTGCAGTGAGGGTGGTGAAACACTGGACCAGGTTGTCTAGAGAGGTGGAAACATTCAAGGTCAGGTTGGATGGGGCAACCTGATCTAGTTCAAGATGTTCCTGCTCATTCCAGAGGGGTTGGACTAGATGATGTTTAAAGGTCTCTTCCAACCCAAAGCATTCTGTGGTTTTGTGATTCAATGAAATACCTTTCACATAAGCAGATTGGGTGATTTTAGTACATCTGTTCATTTAAAAGATAAAGGTAATGGCTTACAGTGTTGTTTCATTGTAAAGTTTTCAGAGAAGAGAGAATGTATATTTTGTTTTAAGAATACTTTGTGTATTAGCAGCCCTATATATACACCATTCTTCATAGTTTTGCTAAGAAGTGGGGTCAGATTCATTGCTGGTGCAATTCCAGCAAAGTTACAACATGGTTTAATTTATTCTGAAATTATTTTTACAATTGACCTATTTCAACCAAATAATTTCAGAATTATCATTATTTTGTTCCTATGATTCTTAGCTCCTGAGTAAGAAAGAATTAGTATCATTGTATCTTGCTTATTTGCAATAGATGAGTAATAAGATTTATCTATGCTTTCTTATGCACTAGAATTTACTGAATATTTCACTTTATGAAAAGTTTTGTTTTACACTTGCATCAACTGTTCTGTTTTAACCTGCCACCTGAGGTCATTTCAATTATATCTGACAAATGAGTTACGGTAACCGGATGAATTGCATTTCTTTTTAATAGGTAATTACAATGCAAATTGTAAGTGTTATGCCTGGTTTTCTGGAAATGAATTGAGCAGAGCTCTCTATTTTCTTTAAACACTTTTCAGGAAAGATACAAATGATTATGTAGAAACTAAAAGTCAATCAATAACAGAAAATTACATTTGAAAAGTAACTTGGCTCCATGCGGCACTGAATATTAGTAGTGACTACACGTGTTTCCAGCAGGCCAAAAAGACAAGACAAAACAAATACTCCAAAGAACACTTTATAATCTAACAAAAGGAGAAGAAGTCTTGGTATGGATCAGATTGACACACTTGGAAGCTCCTACTTATATCCAAACATGCTAAAACTGTTCCTATATCCTGGGTCTGGAAATTCATATGAAAAAATTTTATATTAGTGTTACGTTTTTCTTTGTGCATCCTAGTTGTATCAAAGAACAGACAGGAGAGAAGGAAAAGATGATGTTGGGTGTGTTTGGAGATGTTTGTTGTGTGTTTTGCTTTGTTTTGTTTTGTGTTTTTACAACAAACCCCCCAACTTTCCCAAAATACAGCATTTTATAACATTTTCCCTAAGCATTGTCAGAGAATATTGGCTCAGTAGAATCTCTGGCAGAATAGAGTTGTGTAATAAACTACAGCATGCTCCCTGCAGCACCTGGGATTTTCTTTGAAATATGTCTCACTGAAAGTCATGTCATATTGTATTGTCCAAAAATCATAGTTTCTGTCACTTCGGCTATTATAGCAATGACAATGTATTGTATTGAACTGGTCACCATTAGTGTGATACCTAAGATGTGGGCGGTTAATATGAAATACTTGGTTATTGCTAACAGAGCCCATATTTGTTGCCAAACAGTAGGTAGTTTATGAACCTTTTGTGAATTCTGTTTCTATCTAACGTTATTACCATAACTGTGTACTGTTATGGCATAGAGGAAGCTGTCAGGTCAAACTGATTCCTTTGATCAAGCTAGTTAACTTTTTCACAGGAGTTGATGTAAGGAAGACAACTAAACCTGAAGTATAAAGGAAAGTTACTTCTGAGAATTGGGACACAGGTCTTAAGAAATTCAGTTAAGCTTCTTTTTTCAGAAGTTATACTTACAATTGTATCTTTGGGGCTTGGGTTAGGAACAGTGATGAGAGGAGCTTAGCTCCTGACTGTCTTTGAACCCTGAGCAATAGCCTGCCAGTGAAGCGAGAGCAAGCTAGGAGCAAGGCAGGATGATACCAGTGAAGCCAGCCTGTGCTGATACCAAAACTGCACCTTAATTTGGGGCAGAATATTTTTCCTTCATCTACCTTCATGGAGACAGAAGTGTTCTTCATGTTGTATGTCAAGTTGCAGAAATCCTGCCTAATGGCTTGCATTATAATTAGAATTAAAGATGCCCTAATACGTCCTGAGGAATCCTGAAAATCAAAAGAAGTCCCCCTACTCATCTTTAAAACCATTCATCAGTTTGCTTGGCCATAAATTCTTGCAGATGTTTCATCATCACTGTGTGAATTTGAGACCCATTTTTTTTAGTAGCTTGATGATTTGACTAAATCCCAAAGATACTAGAAACTATGGCAGAATTTTTTTTCAGTTCCAACAGACTTAATTTTTTGTTGATCATTTTGCAAGATTTCTGGACTGTATGGATTTAAACAATGTATTTGTTTGTCTGAACTAAAGCTATGGTTAAAGTGTGCAGAACGGGTTTGGTTGTAATATAGCAGTGACCATATTATATCACATGTAGTATGATGGCAAAAATGTCGAATCTATAGTAAGACTCTTGAATCCTGCTGTTTCCCTGAAATCTGCCTGGATGTACTGCTTTGTTTCTGGGGGTGAGGGATGCAAGGCTAGAAGAGAATATGGTTCTGTAACTTGTGTCTTCATGAAAGAATAAGAGAGAGTCAGTTACAACAAGGAGAATGTTTTGGTACTATGTGTCTTTTGGCCTATTTCAACCAGGTTTCCTAATGGAGAAGATGATCGATGCTTTTGATGTTAAGTATAACCCTAATATTAGAAGAAAATTAAGTGAAAGGTTTGACTTACAATAACTGTATTTGCCATAGCTGAAAAGAGATTCAGGTGCTTAAGAAAATTCAATGCCTTTGATAGGAACCAGGTGTATGAGACATCTGCACAGGCCTATACGCAGGCTGCTATGTCCATATGCAGGGGGATAGCCTGCATATTTAAACTCTCACTAGATGTCCATGTTTGAACAAGAAAAATTAAAACTAAGCAGAGGAGAGATGTTCACAGTAATTATGGACTACTTAAATTTGTAACGTAAATTTGAATTCTTGTTATTTTGGAGGATAATTAGTGCTGCAAAAATTTCCCTGACAAGCTTCATTGGAAAAAACGCTGTTTCACACTAATAAGAATTTGATTTGATTACCTGAATGTATTAGCAGTGTAAGGAGAAAAACCTGAGTCTGCTATGCAGTGTCGAAGTCCATTTGAAGCAGTCACTGAGGAAGCAAGGAATGTGATGGAAGAAAGAGAATGAAATGTGCCTGTATATCTAGCCTCAAGAGAGAACCAGTGGCATCAAAAAGCCTCCTGTTCGATTCCTGGGATTATCATAAGAGTTTTTTTTGGCATTAGGGATTAGTTGCTAAGGCCATTGTGCAAGGCCAAGAGGCCTTGAAAGTATTCTTTACCTTTATCACGGTTAAGAATTTGCCTCACTCTATACTGTTATAAACTCATCTAGTTTTCTGCCTTTTGCATGGGAAAAGAACTAGCTTCCTCTGATATTGGAAGAATTTTCCATCTTTTTTACTTACCTTAATTCTAGTGACAATTTTCAAAAGACAAAAGCATAATCTCATTGATAGGGTCCACAGTGTATGTATGTAGTGTGAGTCACTATCGTTTTATGCACAGTCAGTAGAGTTCTAAGTCCCTTCTTTAAAAAACAAAAATATTTGCGTAAACGTATTTGGGAAATTTTGGGTAAAACCCCAATCCCTTACAAGCTGGGTGGTTCTTTGAAGAACAGGTATTGCCTTTCATCTCTCAAGTTCTCTATCTCCCTTGCAAGTTGTCAGTACTTGTGGTTAACTGGCTGACTCTTCCCGTAAGAAATCATAAGGCTGAGATTACAGGAAGAGTTTATCTATCTATTGTAAATAAAATTCTCTTGCATTTGTTTAATTTGCTTAGTAGAATAATGTTTTGTCCCTCTATTTGGATTTGTGCCCAGAACCTTGTCATCCCATGTTTAGGCCTTGGGAAGTTGGAAATGTGGCTGTAGTACTTGAGTTTATTTAATGCTTGTCCTGTTCTTAGTTACACTGCTGAAGACAAAACTAATCTCATTTCTCAGAGAAAAATAAATCTTGCATACTCAAAAATAATTCCACCAGCCAATACCTTCCTCAGCCTCCAAAGTCACAGATGCTGTTTTTTCTGAGTCGTCAGTTTTATTCCATTTGGTAGGAAGGTTGGAGCAGGAAGCTAACTGTGGAATTGTGCAATTTTCTGTATGCCATCATGACCATCCAGAGAAACAAACTTCACCCAATTCAATGTTTAGAAATGTAACATTTTCAGAAGTGATCTTTTGTAATACACTTTTTAATAAAAAAGTATTGTAGCTAATAGCTTACTAATTACAACCAAAGAAGATAAGGGCACAAAGATCTTCAGGTGAGCAGAAACTAGACTTTGATGTTTTTCAGTCCCCTCGGATGACCTAAACACTGAATCATTGTTTTTAACACTGTTAGCTTTTGTATAAGTGTATGGTTCAGCATCACCCTCTGGCATGTTAGTACTTAAAACATTTATGATGATCCTAAATAGTAAAAAGCTTCCTAAAATGAATCTGCTAACCAGTAGGATTGTACAATCAAGCCAATATTAAGTAACATAACACAAAATTTTGAGATAAAATAATCTCCTCTTTTTACGTAAGCAAGATAACAGCTCTTTTCTATCCTCAGGTATGCTTCTAAAATTCAGATGATTTATTTAGTCGAAAAAACAACCTGACTTTTTTTTTGCTGTGGTATATCAGTATAAGTGATTACTTAATCAGCATAGAGAATACTTTATCAACAAGACCACTGTAAGCTTGCTCAGAGCAAACTTGAAAGGTTGATATTACATGATAAAACCTCATGTTATAAATGATCTGTGACAACAGGAAAATGATCCTTAATATCAGAGTGATTCAGAGAGCCTAAATCAGACTTCTGAGTTACTCTCTAAAGAAGCCCCTCTCACTTAATCGACTAAAGAAAAAGCAGCAGCATCTTAACATTGGTGTTTGCATGTGACTAGTCTTAAGTGTCCTAGGTACTTTTGCAACACAGAACTGAAAATATAAACAGGCTGTTAGTGTTGATAAATGACTTGCAATATTTACTTGGGGGAGTGTTAGACTTTTAATATTAATAGATAGAAAACCAAAGATGCCACCTTTAATTATTAAATCAATCATTCAAAACCATGAAGTTAATTTAAGGTGGAGATGTACATTGTCAAAGCTCCAGTGAAAGCTGATTTTGAATTCTTGACTGAGATCTATATTTTCTATATTTAATGTATTTAGTATAAAGTAACAAGTAATTAAAAAATTGAGCAGTGTATCTCCCTATAATTTCACTGCTATAAAATATTTTCAGATATTGCAAGGATAAAAAGTTGATGTCTACATATATGACTTAATTTAAATACAAAACATAATGGAAAATTTGTGAAGTGATTTGTGAGTGCTTTTGTTAAAAATAAACTTCTTAAGAATATCTTTGTTTTTGCTTTATCACCTTTATTCTTGGTGATGGATAATGCTGATGAAAGAATTATTTTTTCCAAATATATGCTTCTTGACCCCAGGCAATTGCTAAAATATTGGTTTTATATTTACATTTGTGTTTCCTAGAAGCAAGGCAACTGTAAAACATTTTCTGTAGTACTAACTATTACACATTAAATTTAGTAATAAAGGAAATACTCAGTTCAAGAAATTAAATTTCAAAGCTTATTTTTAGCTGCACAAAATAGTCGTCTTAGAAATACTGAAGAAGTTACTATGTTAATTAGAGCAGCATATGAACATCTAATTGCCAGTTGAACAACTTTATCTTTCACATTTTGGGTTGTATCAATTGATCACAATTTGCTTTTGTTATTGTTGGAGCCCATCTTGCCAAGGCCTGAGCCAACACTTTACTCTTCAGTGCTTTTAGCGTTCAGCTTTCAATTTCTGGATGACATTCAAAACAATGAAGTGACAGTTGTTTTCCAAGTTATAAACACAGCTTTGAATCCATTAAAGACTCTTCTGCAGTTTCTTCTGTGGCTTAAGCTGTTGTGTCACAGAAAGAACCAGGCAAAGTTCCTTTGCTCCTCAAGAATGTAATACGTCACAGCTCATTTGAAATAGCATCTCCACAAAGCAAGGCTTTATAACAGAAGCTAAGTGTAATGTCCTCGAGTGGCATCTGGCAGTTTGTGTTATAGCAAATAGAGTTGGAGATTGTTATTCCTCAGAGCATTTCATACAAAGAAGCTTAGACCAAGCAAGAATGACTTAAAGTGCCATGGATTTCATGCTGGAGAAGACTGGTTTTAAATTCTGTATATCTGCAGCCAAGTTTCCAAAATGCATATCAAAAAAAAAAAAAAAAAGAATGCTGTGGTTTAAGGTTTGGGGAAGGGGAGGGACAGGTGGAGCGGCTATTCCACTCCCCTTCCTGCCACACTCTATAAAAGGACACAGGAAGTTCCGCTCGCCCCTTCCTTGCTAGGATTGCTGCTGGGACTGCACTTCTGCGTGGCTGGCTACAACTCCACGTGGCTCGGGAGGAATCNGGCCACTTTAAGAGCCCCAGAGGAGACTCTGGCCCCAGGCTCTGCCCCGGCAGCTCCAGCCAAGCTGCTGTGGGCAGGGGGCGGTGTCGCCAACAAAGGAACAGCCTTCCCTCCCCTGCCTGGTCAAACGGCTCAGCTCGCACCTATCATCACCTGCAAGGAGTGTTTACAGAAATCTAGCTGGCAAGTGGGGGTTGGTGGCTTGAAAGC
>VYZX01020746.1:84604-99535 GCA_013401335.1 Brachypteracias leptosomus | reverse complement strand
AAAAGTTCAGACTTAAAAGAAAAATCCTCTAAGGAGAGCAGTTAAGGACAAATCAAGTTGCCCGAGGAGGCTGTAGAACCTCCACCCTTGGCGATTTCTAAAATTGAATGGGCAAAAGCCCTTAATCTGCTCTGATTCTAAAATTTNCATCTGATATGTGGTTTTCTTTCCCAGATTGCACACTCTACAGTATAATATTTTTAAATAAAACTCTTGAACTACAAGCACTCCTAAGAGCTAGCTTTGAAAGATAGAAAAGATGCAGCCATGTATCTCTGGATAGCAAAGCTCTGAGATCATTTGGGCATACTAAGCTCACTCAGGCACAAACTGAAGCACAGGAGGGTCCCTCTGAATGTCAGGAAACACTTGTTTACTGTGAGGGTGATCGAGTGCTGGCACAGGCTGCCCAGGAAGGTTGTGGAGTCTCCATCTTTGGAGATATTCAAAGGCCATCTGGACAGAGATCTGGGCAACTGGCTCTAGGTGGCCCTGACTGAGCAGTGTGGTTGGACCAATCTCCAGAGGTCCCTTCCAATCTCAACCATTCTGTGATTCTGTAACCATTCATTTTGTCAAAACGTTTGGAATAAATATAGCTAACTGAAAAGCTATTTAATCGTGCATATAAATACTTTATTCTGATAAAAGAGTTCTGTAAGGTAACAGCAAGGTATGTTAACTTCATTTTCAAAGAGTTTTACCTTTTTCAATAGTCTCAAGATCAAGAAGCAACAGTAACAACATTTCTCCTAAAGCTGTCCAGTTTATACTAGCAACTAGTATATTCAAAATCTCGTACTGAGAATAGGTGCAACAACATTTTCAAAGGAGGGATAATAATTCTAACTTGATTGAGAGAACTGGAAAAAAAGAACAGCTGAAAGATGCAGTGAAATTAATAGGTTGAAGTTCCACAAAAAAAATGTTTCTGCAGCAGCTCCCTGACCTCCTATTCTCCCTCATTTCTACCTACTACTGCCCTCCCTGCTCCTTGTTAGCGCTCAGACACCAACTCTTTTTTGTGCTTACACATGTTTGAGGGGACATACAGGTAGGCAGATAAAGTAAATTAAAAAAGAATTAAAATTGTCTATCAAAAATTGTGTTCCTCTTGAATTGGATCAATTCCTATTAATTAAACAACAATGCTGTTAAATTTAACTGAGGTATCAAAGCACATAAAATGAGTTGGAATAAATCCACGTCTTAATACTTGTTGTTGCTGCCTTCTATGGTTCACAGTCAGTCAGGGTATTAGTAAATGCATAAGCAGCAAGGAAGGAAAATATGGTACTCAAACATATTCCCAAGATCTTTCACCATTGCTTCTCTTGCAGAAAGGTGAAAGCTCAGAAAGCTTTCAAAGACACAGAAGAGAACAGAACAAAGACTGGTTTAAGGATTCTTTTCCATTCTTTCGTTACCTCCCCTCCCTTGTTAATAATAGGTTTTTTTAAAAGTTACAAAATGTTTATTTATGGCATCTTTGGCTGTATTCATGATTACTGCATGTATTCATGATTTATGCATGTAACATAAAATGATACTCCTACATCACCACCAAAGGTTCTTGTGAAATAACTCTATGCATCAGTAATTGAGAATTATATATATAATTGAGGATTATATATTTTCTTTACATGCTGTCCTTTTTTAGCATATTGAAAAAACATATTGCAAGAGTTCCTAAAAAAGGAACATGTGAAGAAAGATGCCCATTTAATTTAAGCAATTTATATAGGAGGAAATGAGAGATTGTAAAATGAGAAAAAAAGCTAAGCAAAACCTAACATTTTATACAAACATTACAATTATCCTACAAATTATACACGTACTACATTTGGGCAGGTTTTAGAACTAGAGTTGCTGCAATCCTTAAAAAAGTTGCAACTACTTCTGTTTAAAACTCTCTTTAGCTGTAAATGAATTTATGAAACACACCAGTTTACTATCACTAAATAAAAGCTTTGGGAGATATTTTTAACATAAACAAACTCATGTTTTTCCACAAAAGAAACTAGCAGTGTCCCTTTTCTACAGCTTTCCTATTTCCAATCCATTATAAATATCTCTGATTTCTAGAGGGAATTTCTGTCACTTAAAAGTACTTGTATTTACATTCTTGAATAAGAAACCTCTCTTTGCTGATGTTAGGAAACTACACATTGCTTATATATGCTTCTCTTTTCCAGCTGATTTCTCCTGATGAATTTCCCAAATTTAAGTAGATGATACGCCAATCCTGTTAGAATGAGGACAGACATTTTTCACAATCTAAGTTTTACAAGGAATAATACAAATTTGAAAAACTTGTACTTCTGTTACTCTTATTATTATAAACAATTCCTATGACTCCTACCAACTAAAAGTTTCCTTTCCTCAGTCTTTTTATCTTACAGCAGACAGCTGCAGGACACTGCAACAAACCTTTTTTGTCTTTATTTTTCACCTCTGTCAGCAGGTGTTTCTATGAGTAAGGACAACAAGGTAGAAACATAAACAGTTGCTACATAAACTACGTTGACAATGTCTACCCTTGATGAAGTCAGACTGCTTAGAATACTTCCAAATTTGTCATTACATGACTAATATTTACACTTTTAAATATACACCATTAAAAAAAGCATCATTTTAGAAACACAAGTACAAATTGGCCAAGGCAAAACTGACAATATTGTTTTAAAGACCTTGAAACAGGAAGACACTGATTTCATGGAGCAACGCTGCCAGCAGCACCTGCTGGGACAGAGACACTCTGAGCAGAACAGACCAGCTAATGGCTGGCTCGGTGGATGACAGGAGAGCAGCAGATGTTGTTTATCTTGACTTTTGCAAGGCTTTTGACACCGTGTCCCATAAATTCCCCATAGACAAAATGATGAAGTACAGACTAGACAAATGGACAGTGAGAGGGGCTGAAATCTGGCTGAACTGCTGGGCTCAAAGGGTAGTGATCAGCATGAAGTCCAGCTGGAGGAAAGTCACTGCTGGTGTACCCCAGGGAACAATACTGGGGCCAGTACCATTTAACCACTTTATCAATGACCTGGATGATGGGATAGATTGCACCCTCAGCAAGTTTGCTGATGACGCAGACTGGGAGGAGTGGCTGATACACCAGCTGCTTGCACTGGCATTCAGAGGGACCTTGAAAAGCTGAGTAATGAGACAACAGGAATCTCCTGAAGCTCAACAAATGGAAATACAAAGTCTTTCATCTGCGGATGAAAAACCCCAGGCACCAGTACTGGATGGGGGATGACCAGCTGGAAGGCAGCTCTGCAGAAAAGCACCTGGAGGTCCTGGCAGACTCCAAGTAGACCACGAGCCAGCAGTGCACTCTGACCATAAGGAAGGCAAATAGCATCTTGGGCTGCATTAGGAAAAACATTGTTAGTAGACCAAAGGAGATGATCCCTCCCTTCTCCTCAGAGCTGGTGAGACATGTTTGGAGTGCTGTGTTCCCTCCTCAGTTCCCCAGTATAAGCAAAATATAAGAATCCTAGTGTAAATTCAGTGAAGAACTGCAAAGATGCTTAAGGGGTTGGAGCATCTGACGTGATGAGAGTGAAAGAGCCAGGATTCTAGCCTGGAGAAGAGAAGGCTTGGGGAGATCTTAGCAATATGTATAAATACCTGGTGGGGGCAGGGGTAAACAGCAGTTCTCAGCAGCACCCCACAACAGGCCAAGAGGCAATAGGCACAAACCAAAAGAGATGAAATTTCATCTCAACAGAAGAAAGCACTTTTCTACTGTAGGGGTGGTCAAGAGCTCAAATCAGCTGTCCAAACAGCAAGCTGCTCTAGTTGATCCTGCTTCGTGCAGGAGAGGTGTGGACTAGACGATTTCCAGACATCCTTTCCAACCCCAAGTATCCTATGGTTCTTTGAGGAAGAGACAAAAGGAGAGCAACTACATCTGAGTAATATGGACTATGGACTTAATGTCAGTTGTTTTCTCTGCACAGACCAAACCTTTAATAAGATGGAACAGTTCCCTTGCACATCAGTTGCCTGTATCTGACTGCATTACATGAAGGCAAGTTGTTTATTAGACTTAGGAAAAGCCTCATTGTGCAGACACAAGAAAATAAGTTCTTGTTCTCTCCCATACATTTTCTGATGCTCAAGCCTCTAGGCCTAACTAGTATGAGAACCAACATAGAGATTAAGACAATGTATTTGTTTTCACCAGTCAAATCAATCACTTTATTGTGTCTTACAATGTCCATTAGTATCATCAAACATCCATCACTTTAATGATTTCTTTGCCTTCCCTCCAGTCAGTACTCAAGCAGTAAAGCTAGTTTAACAAAAACAGGCTAATGGGAAATCTTCCTTGTTTTGTAATGCCTGCTCTCTCGCATCCATGTATTGACACTTTTTGTTTACAACTGCAGGAAAAATGAGAGGAACCAAGAGAACATCACAGAGAAAAGCTAGAACATCTCACTCATGAGGAACAGGCACCTGTGGTCTGACCCAATTAGACATTCAAACACTTGTCACTTTGGAGCTGGCTGGTTGTCACTCATCCAAGTAGCCCCAGGGGATGTATTGTATGGTGGCATTCTCTGACAGGAGAACTGGAGCTATGGAGGCAATGAGGGCACAGTGATAGGGTGCCAGGATCCTGGTGAGCGAGAGCAGCCAGCAGCAAAGCCAAAGTACCTCAGAGCTTCCTTAACTTGGTTATCATCCAAAAAGTCTTTCAGATTCTTCAATGGTTATCCTTTTTTCAGAGCAGTCTAGTATAAAAAAATCCTTACAGTAACAGTCCTCTTTATCCAAAGCTACATTTAACTCTTGAGTGACTAACTCAAGAACCATTTCAGAAGAGATCCCTGAAAGACTAATAAATAAATAAATAAATATAAAATCAGTCTTCTTTGCAGGGAGAAGACACACTAAATGTTATCTTTAGTAACACCACCAGCATGTAATTCAAAAGTCAAAATGTTTCAGTGCCCATCTCCTCCCTTCTCTATTTTAAACATATTATGGATGCTTTCAGATGCTCTGCTTGAACACAAAACTGAGGATAAAACACTGTGCAGCTATCCACGCCTACGCACTAGAAAAGATAGAAAAGGTCTGTTCTAGCAGACTGCATACAATACTGCATTCAAGACACCCAAACCATATTTTTCGTTAAAAAAAAAAAATCTGATATTAAAACACAGATGACTATTCAGCAGCTACTACTGACTTCAAGTAAGGCTATCTCTATTCTTATGCTGAAAGATTTATGAAGTTCAAACGCAAGAGCACAGAGGGCTTGGAGAAGGATTGAAAGCAGAAAAATCAAAGCTTACTTCAAAACTTCCAAAACAGGCATTTTAACCTTAGGACCTAAACCATGAGTGAAGAATTCAGAATGTCCCGATAACCAAATCTATGATCTAGGGAGAAGAAAAAAACTTCTAGTTTTTTGGTACAAAAATATCTCAAGTTCCTTCTAAGTCCATTTTTCCAGACTCTCTTTTTCAGTATTTGAATTGTCCTCCTGTTTTCTCCAGCACAGAATATCAGAAATGATTAAGCCTACCTTCAATTATGTGAAGCTATGAGATACTTTTAGCTGCATTTCTAGTTAACATATTTGATATGAGCCCTTCAGTTAAAAGCTGAGCTGACATTTTAAAAACTCTATTAATCACAAACTGTTAACTCATATGGAAACAAACCTGGCAATGCAGGTAAATGCAGAACACATTATATGATTACCCTGATAGTACTTAAAAGAAACTGAATAGAAAAGTAGAAACTTAACATCACAGGTTTTTTTCCCCATTTAGAATGGGAAATTAAAATTTAGAGAGAAAAAAAATTATCTTACCTTTGCACAAATAGCTTCAGAGCACGATGGTCTATCTCTTTAATTTTCTTTCTTTTATCCTGTGTGACAGGTCTTTATGTTACTGCCTTGCCTGAAAAAATATTATACAACTTGTAATATTTATAGAGACCAGCAATT
The DNA here is from genome assembly GCA_013401335.1 of Brachypteracias leptosomus. NCBI lineage: Eukaryota > Metazoa > Chordata > Aves > Coraciiformes > Brachypteraciidae > Brachypteracias > Brachypteracias leptosomus. The sequence continues at coordinate 93,555 of VYZX01020746.1, read as the reverse complement.
ATATTCACTGTCAAACTACAACAAATATATCAGATATGTCTTGGTATAGCTGTAATGCTAAATCCAGTTAAGTCAAGTGGAACGGTGTTTTAATAGGAACTAATTTATATATCTTGGTCTGAATTAAAAATAAGAAGCATTAGAACAAAGGAAGCTCCTTAGGCTTCAAAATCATGTTTTGCATTTAAGTCTCTAAAACAATATAGCTGTTCACATCGGATCAGACCAGACCACCCACATAATTATCCAGATTTGCTGTATCACCAGTGAGAAACAGTGCCTTGCAAAGCTTGAACAAACCAATAGGAAAACGTAACTGCATCTTTCCAACGTTCAAGTAACCTAACTTAAGGCCCACCAGGTACCTCTGTCTCCTCAGGACCAAACACTTCAGTGCTATGTGGGATACAGATGCCCAAGCTTTTAAGACATCTTCTGGAAGAGGTCACAACAGCTAGCAGCAAGCCTCTACTGCAGCAAAAGACTTTGGTCACAGCACTTGCCCAGAAAGAGAGAGATGTGGGCTTATTGTCAATTTGTAAACTGCCTCATCTCCCACTTTCTAGGAGAATATCCTAAATTGTAGTTAAGGGATAGGACAGACAACCACCTCCCTCCACCCACTTGCCCCAAGTTGAAGGCACAATATGAAGAAAGATGAAACATCAGGAAAGGTTTTGGGTTTAATTCAGTTGCTACTTCTTCATTTATTCACAAAAATTATGGACCTGGTTTCTCTCTTCTCTTAGCTACTTGAAATCCCTATTTTAAACAGATTTGAGGTTTTGTTGAGAAGGAGGTTTCTTATTTTTCCATGTTAATGCATGTATGGGGTTGAACTTTCAAGTGAGCAAGGTTCAAGCAGGATCATGAATTCTGAAAATTATCTTCAAAAAATTTCTGAGGATTTCCCTTACAGTCTGTTAATTTTACAGTACATGTTGTTCATCTGCAAACTCAGCTATGCTTGCTACTAGATGTGCTGTATTTTGGTGAACTGAAGATGAGGTGAAGCTAATGGCAACAGATTAGCATCACTGCAGCACCTGTTACTTTAAATACTGTAAGTAAACATATACATTTTATCTGTAGGAAAATAATTAAAATTCATTGCTTACTTGTAACTGCTAATTAGTGCTATTTTGTAAGGCAAAACAGGAGAGACTGAAAAATCCCAACTTACAACAGAGATGTAGCAAGATCGGTTTAATTTCCCATCAAATTTATAACAGAATCATACCATTTCTTTGACGATACTTTTACAAGCCTTTTCCTTGTTAAATTCGCCTGCTAATTGGCAAAACCCTAACTGTCAACCAGAACTCTCTTGTAGCTGTTTCTTCCAGTAACAAACAAAACTTCTCATAAATCGCTGGTTTTCATGCTCTTTCAAATCAACTTGCTGCTCTTATATAATAAAGCACTGGAAAGAATACATTATCCTTGTAACTTTGGGAGTTTGGTATATATCTTTTATTTCACCAGGGTGAAATTTGTTTAGGGAATTCACTTCATTGCCTCCATCTTTATTCAAGCACTCAAATACCTTCCTACCCCCCACCTCTTTATTCAGCTGGAACAGTTGCCTGCAAACCAACAGGACGTTGACGGGCCAAAGTCAACACGGAACTTTTATTGAAAACTGGTACATGCGTTAAGCTCCTAATTGACCAAAACATGCGAGGATGGCAACGATCACACATATTCTATTATATAAAGACAATGACTACATTGGCCCTGCCATTCATGCTGCTTCCTGGCTGGTTTGGTCCACAAACTCACTGTTGCCAAGACAAAACTAGAGCACACTTTAGGGAACGCTGTAGCCCAAGAGACCCTCCCAAAGGGAGGTAAGGGTAAGACTGCTTAAGTTTTGATTCTCCACTCTAGACAGTCTTGGAATTCTCCCATGTGAGGCACTGCATCCTCAGTTGCACACTCCACCTGCCTCTGCACAACACTCTGAAGCACACACCACGGACTTGCAGTATTAGGCTGCAAAACCATCACTTTGATGGGCTGCAATATAGATCTCACTATTTCGGACACTCTGAACTAAAGACACTAACTACCAATGCATTAGGGCTGCAGAAACATCACAGTGCTCAGATGAAGTTCAGATTAAGTTGGATGAGTACAGCCAGTCTATTTTATAAGAGAATAATTTTCTAGAACATTACAATGTAAAGGCAGACCAGTCCTTGCTAATTAGCCTACCTTGATGACAGGACTTTGTCCCTGTCTTGCTGTTATTACCAGAAAAGAACACCTGTAGCCTCCAAGGCTATGTCTAAAAAATTAGGCATGATCTTAAACTCAGAGATGGCTTGTGTAAAGCTTCACATACAGCAGAAAACCATAAGTCTATTGACACTGCAGGTAACCTTTCCCAGATTTCTAACATTCATTAAAAGAAGGGTAAAAAAACCCTTATCACTTGGTTCCCCTTACTTTTTTGAAGTAAACATGGTTATGTAGTAATATATATGGTTTGGGACATACTATAATGAAGTTTTATCATGAGAAAAAAGACTGTACTACAGTAAAATTGTTTTCAATTGATAGGTAAGAAATTGCCAGAATATCAGTCTCTTTGGATGCCTGGACTACACACATGCTGCTCCAAAAATAAATATTTGTTATAGTTCTTCTTGACATCTGCGGCTTTTACCTTTTTCCAGTCCATTCTTTTGCTGTGGTGATATTTCTTTACTCTGATAGTTTCTTAGGAGGGAGCTTAACAAAAGCTTGAAACTCCAAGGAAATCATACCCATAAGGAGTTCTGTAAATCATGTACAAAAGAGCACCTGAACATACAGAAATCAACTCAGATGGAATGAAGAAGTAAAGAAGCAATCTCACGTTTTTTTTTAAAGTTTGCATTCTTATTCACAATGCTAAGTGCAGTAAGAGGATACTTTGAATGGAAGCCAGAAGGTAAAGTCCCATATATTTCATTTGAGCCAAGAAACCCTCATGTCCAAAAACGTCAATTAGTAACCAGATGTCTGGTTTCCAAAGTGAGAGGATCATTTGTACCCTTACAGGAAAATCATGAGTGAGTGAGATAGTATGAATTTAAAAAAGGAAGAAAGATAGATCAAGGAGGAAGGCAAAACAGATGGTTTTAAAAAAATCTATAGATTAGATGAAACATAGTTTAAAATTTATGAGATGTATTTGAGGTCATGTATTTTCAAATTTTCTGTGTATGAGTTTGGCCACTTGCATATTGTGGAAATGTAAAGCACACTTTTTACTTTTCTGCACCTGGAATTATGCTTACTGTGTACTTATAATTTAAAAATTTGTGAAAGAATGAAAATGTACATTGTAGGTAAAAATCTAAATTGTTGCTTTACAAACTTTTCAACTAATAGTGCTGATAGACTTCAGACAAATAAAATTTAGAATGAAAAATACATACATTGTGACACAACTACACAAAAAAGCTCAAATGTAAAAAATGCAAAATACAGAAAATCCCTTTTTATTTTATACTGATTGGCCAAATGGTTTCATGCAAAATGGATTCAAAATATTCATTACAAAGGTTAAGACACTTTAATGTTCCTAATGTATCCTTAAAAAACAATACCATGAGACAATATGCAGCTTTCTCCTAAAAATAATAATACATCTATTTACACACATACATAATTTAGTTTCCTTTCACTTTACAATACCAAAGAAAGTTATTTAATACAAAACACTTTCAGGGGACTTGGAGAAATATTTGTTTTCTGACATATAGAATTTATTTAGTGTATTTAAACATAGTTTTATGCAGTCCAGTACTGCAGAGCTCCATTATTCACCCTGATGTCATTTCTTCTTTCAGAACGAAGGAGTGATGAGGCGCCCTCAGAAAAGGAGAAACTACCCTGTTGGTTGATGAGGGCAGTGATCCATCTTTCTGTCATATCTATGTTACTCCTGGTAGTGCTCAACTCCAGATAATTCTGACAAAGTAATAATGGAAAAGAATATCCTGGATATACACCAAAAATAACTGTTTGGTTTTTCACTTCTCATCACATATGAAGACAATTCCTAAGACAAGTAGTCAAGCCTACATTAAATTAACATCTGTAACAACAATGTGCTATCTTTTCCACATATTATAACAATAAAAACAGAATATAAATTACATTTGATCTTTAACATGTTGCAAAGTCATGCCTTTCCTCCATGGGTGCAAATTAAAACTGCATTGATTTCAATTCCTAGATTAGTAACCAAAGTCAAATATTTCAGTAAATGACACTGAATAGGATGATTCTTCTCTTTAGAGGTACAAACTTCATTTTCCTGGGTTACTTTATTCCAGTAAATCAAACTAAGGTACACACACCTCAACTAAGTGATTGAGAAGAATTAGAATAGAAAACGGACACCGGCCATTACCTTGTGCATATAGCTATACAGTCCTCTTAGTCCTCTTCCCTTTCTTTTTTTTCTCCCTTTCTTTTTGTTAGCGAGAGGTAAGAATTTGTACCATGTCCCCCTTCATGTTGTAATCTTGACAAACCTCTGCTGTTAAGCTCTGCTGTTGCTGGACTGTGAGCAGCAGCACATACAAGAGGAGCTGTTTCCAGCAGCCCATCGCTTTGTCCTCAGCCCTCCCAAGCTTCTGTGTGATCAGCACGGGCTTTGTGGCCATACAATAGGGGTTAAACATTTCCCTGTATTTATTTAAAAGCAGAGCTAAATCTGCTTAGCTGCATGAACTTTTTAGTTAAATGATGCCCACAGTATTAGGGTGTTTTTCCATTTGTTTAACAGCAATTTGTTTCTATTAAAAAAAAAGAAAAAAAAAAAATATAGTTCCTTTTTCATTATACACTGTGCATCAAAAATGCAGCCAGTACAATCAATGAAGATTTTTATCCAGATCTTACCATATTCAGAATTTCCCCCTAAGCAACTACCTGTGGCTTGCCTCTCAATTTAGAGCTCGAGTTTCATCTTTCCTTTATGTCTATTCTACTTAATAACTTGGCAATGGGCAACCCCGTGGTCTCCATTGACAGTGTCTGAGAGGCAGATCCTTGCAAAAGCTACTACTTGTGCTGAGTGGTAAAATTCCAGTACAAGAAAGAAAATTTAAACACAGTGAGAAATAAATGAAAACAGTTTAGAAGAGCTGAATGTGCTTGCCCACAGTACTAAAGTCACTAATCTCACATGGCACAGACACCTCTGGGCCACTTCTGCTTTCCAAGGAACTACCCTGAAGCAACACTGGTACAGAACAAGGGTTTTTTCAACTCCTAAAGAAAGAAACCCTATTCAAAATTTCTAATTTCTGTTCTGCCACAAATCCAGACTAATTTTAATTTTTTTTATAACTACAGTTAAAATATTTCTAACTTTAGGGGTTTTGCAGTTTTTTATAGGTAGCAGTCTAAGAATTCTGTCAGCATTTATTAGCACCAGTATTAGTTCAGAACAATAATTTCATCTGCTCCTTTGGAACCTATTCTTTCTCTAGGCTTATTAGAACAATGCTTTTCTTCACAAAAGCACAATCTCTACTTAAGAATTTGCTTCAAAGCAGGTTGCCAGTGAGGTTCAGTAAAGACTGCATCCACCTGACCTCTTAAACTTGCCAAAATAGAACCAGAGTATCTTAACTGAGCTCCCACTTCACACATGTGCCATGCTTCTAGAGCTGCAAAGGACTTAGCTGAAAAGGCTAAAAAAACCTCAGAAAACATAGGAGTTACAATTACAGGCAATTTATTTTTGATGTGAAGATTTACCATCAAATAATATAGTGTTGATTAGGCAAAACCTCTGCCATTCAATGTTATTGCTTTTTAATTGCACATTTTCAACTGCATATTCTAATGACAACAGCTGACATGAAACTGTCAGTAAGAAGCTACTTACCATGCCACAAACGTGGCACAATATTAAACTACTATTTGCATTTAGTAACATTTAATTCTTGTAAAAGCTCAATTCTCAAAATCGCTATTTTCATGGTTTTGATCATTCCTTCCAAAATGAAGTCCCAGATGTAAAAGGCAATTTTGCCAGTACAGTAGCTTAACCATTTGCTCCCCTCTGCCTTTGACAGCATACTATATCAAGAAATTAGCTAAAATATAACTAATTGAACAGATTTTTTTTGTGTTTAACTGGGTTTAAGCAGAAATTGTTCTCTGAATTTGAGAGCTGAACGCCGGAGAGGCAGGACTCATTTTGTCATCTGATTGACCAAGCCTAATCAGAATTATTTCTGCACACTGGTTCACTACAGCTGTAGATCCATTAAATACTAAATGCTCTGGAGGCCCGTTCCTCTTCGGCTTCCCACTGTGCCTACTTTTCAGCTGGTAGCTACTCAGTGGGCTACTCAAAACATTCAAAAAATGGAGGTGTTATATTTAATGGACAGTTCAAAACCCATAGCAAAATCTGTCACTTGACTGTCAGGACAGCAGCTATCATAATAAAACAGACTCTTTGTGATGGAGACTTAAAAAGAAGCCTTTGAACTGGTTCTCCTACCTCCCAATACATTTTTATTAGGAGATTTTCAATCATAGCAGCTATTTTTCTTCCATAGAAATAATCATGCATGCTTCTGAAAATATTCACTGAGATATACACATTTTTTTTGTAATCATAATATTACCCATGGCATCTTGTTTTACATCTTATTACCATTTTAGCCTCAGGAAGCCTTTAAAGTAACATAACCATTAGGAATGTCTTGCTGCACAATTTACATATTAACAAAACTACTTTTTAACCTATTGAACTGTTTAAGCTGAAAATAACTGTGATGTGCACATGTAGTGCACAATTCCTTACTTTGAGATCTGCTTGTTAGAAAAGATGAAAAACAGATCCTGAAAAATATCTAACAATTACCTGTTGACACTAATTATTCATTCATCTCTTTTTTCCTTGTATTTTTTTTGCTTTCTTTTCCAAATGTCCTCAACTCCGTCCAGACATATGACAATACTCAGGAACAGCCTCAAATCATTTATGCAGTCTGAGTTCAAAGTCATACACCCATCAAAATTCAGCTAGTGTAATAATTAATTTCATTAATTTGAATTAAATACATTGCTGTGACTTTCTCAGTAATAATATTTTGCTTTTGTTTTTTTTCCCCCAAACAACTTAAATCAAGATGTTCTATACCAGAACATAGCCAGTTATTCCTTACTACAGTCATCAACAGTTTATGGTAGGCAAAGCAGTTTAAGTAATTTTAATCTAGGCCTGAATAATCTACTGTTTCATTTCAAAATTGTTGCAGCATGTATGTCCTGATTATCATTCTTAGACTTCTCTGTCTCCTCTCTAAGTGTTCGTGATGTCATTGTACCAGCCAAAGCTGGCTATCTGCCAGCTACAGAAAGTCACTTCTCGAACACTTTGGGGATGCAGACTCATACTGGTTCAATTTCTCTCCATCTCTTACACGGAGAGACTTTGTTCCCACACATAAGGTGAATAAGCTGTTTATCACTCAGAGAAGTTGTCAAGGAGAGCACTGTTTCCTAGAAGCAACTCCAGCACAGCAGACTGAGAAGAGTCCTCTTCAAATAACTCAGGGTTCATTCACTTTATTATTTTACCAGCTATAGCACGTACAGCCCAGTACTGCCACAGATTCAAGTACACAGGCTTTCTTTCTGCCTTCATGTTACTTTGATGAGGATGTTTCATAAAAAGTTTCACAGCATTAACTTTAATTATATCAAGATTTTCTCTAGCACTGTTCTCTATCCTTTTTCATAAAGGAACAAATGCTGTGCCCTTCCTCTTTGTGCACAATGAGTGTCCTTGACTGCTGGATGTCTAAAGCAATTTAAATACATGGGGCAAAGAGACTCAGCGTAAATGTTGACAAATGTACACTTCCTAAAGCCATGATGATGAGATTTATCAGCAGCTAGAAAACATTGCAGCTTCAGGAACAAAACAGATCTGCTGATGCTGCAACTGCCTGTAAATAACTGGGGAAGAAGTTACTGAAACTAAAAACCTTTTAAATACATCCAGTGCTTAAATCAATTTACATCAACTACACAAAAAGAGATTGAACAGAATCAAGCCTGAGGGAGAAAGGGAAGAGGATAAATGGAAGAAGATGACAGCTACAAAAGGAAGTTAGAATCTTGATTCTGGTAAAAAAACAAAACCAACTGAACAGGAAAACAAAATTAAAAGAAACCCAACCAGCCAAACAAGCAAACAAGCAACCAAAAGAGAAAAACAAACCCCGAAAACACAGAATCAAGATTCTGGCATATCAGTTTTCAATCCATGCTCAAAGGGAGGAAAAAAATTAATACAGTGAGTCTTCTTCGTTTGAAGAAATCTTTTAAGGATGTTTCAGCTCCCCAAGAGTTTTCTTTTTCTTGGTAAGGCATGTGTTGTTTGAACTTCTGTCTGTGATATATGCACTACACCTGAGGCTGTGCTACACAAAGAGGATCTGACTGGAACTGGGCCTCATTCCACTCTTGATGTTCCTCTGTCCAACCTTGTCTGCAATCACACCTAGAAACACCCAAATTCATCAGTGTCTTAAACTTTACTGGAAGACTCTCTCACTATCTACCATTGTTTCTTTGTAACAGTTTCAATGAATTTAGCTTGCATCATGGCAGCACCTTGACTGACAACTTGAAACCAAGTTTGTCCACCTGAAACTCCTAAAAGGCTGTTGTCAGTAAGTACACACAGAGCACGCCTAACACATAGAAGGTCCAGGCTCCCCAAAGCACTGGCACAGCTGTGATTTTCTTTAAAATGACAGCCAGAGAAAGTGATGTATGGCAGCGCTTTGTCCTCAACACAGAGCAGGACTGGCTGTGGCTCACCCCAGCATTTTGCTCTCAGTGGTGCAACTGCTGTAGAGAGACAGAGAATATAGTCTCTCCTCCTCCTGCAGGTCACACCTGAGAAACATATTCAA